>JAQZBX010043191.1:0-21759 GCA_029593785.1 Cabassous unicinctus | reverse complement strand
ATGAGTATTGATGTGTCAGAACATAGCATCAGAAAGTGCAAGTGTTGTAGTTAGGGAAACAAAACATTCCAACATGATTTCTTCTGGTACCCAAGGAAGAGGGTGCCATAGGTCCTAAGGAAGTCATTGACCAAGCCTTGGGTAACCCACCAGAACTTTGTATGTCCCACACTTACAGCCTCATCCTCAGGTATAGTTGATCATTGTCAATGACTTGGTCTCATGATAAGTCCATAAAATGGATATACATTTTTGTTAATGAATATAAGCTTTATTATTACATCAAGTAATACATACATACAAAGATGCAAACAGTTTCAGTCATTTTTTACCAAACATTTTGATGGACTTACAGGGATCATTAAGCTGAAATCTACACACGCAGTATGAAAATGTTTGGGGGTCCTTATTTGGTATGATAGATTACATTTCTGTATTTATAACTTGTGCACTTTTTATTTGACTTAAAAGCACTAATAGCCATGCAAATGCTTAAGCAAAAAAGTTATATTAAGCAGAATCTACACTGTAGATCAAACTGGGACTAGATAGGAAATAAAGGGTGCTGTCAGTACTTGCTAAAACAAAGAATCCTTAGAGTTGTATTAGCTTATGAAAGGAACAAAGAACAATTTAGGTAACATAAATATATCCAAAAGAAAAGATTAAAGTGAGATATTGGTATCTTGGAGGAAAACTACAGTTTGATATAAGATAGGTAACTTTTCCATGCATTATTTTTAAATCAGTGCTTTAGGAAAAAAAAAACAACAACAACCCAGAACTTTCTAACTACTTGAAACAAAAATCCTAATCAACTGCAAAATCTTTTCTCAATCTTAAAGTTGGTAGGTTGAGAGCCTAGTGAACCATGACAGGGAAATCTGGAGAAATAAAAACAAACTGTTAACATTTGAAAATAGTTTCATCTGAACAGGAAGAGGAGCCATAACTTCTCATCCTGTAAAAAGACAGAGTGCCTTCAAAGCTAACAAAGAGGCTAGGAGCTGGCATTCCATTCCGTTTTGGCCAAGTACTCTGAACCAGTCCTCCAGAGTGTATGATGCCTAATTTTAATCTCTCCATTGTACTCTTGCTCCCTGCATAGGTGGATCTGATCTCTTTTCCCAACTCTTCGATGGTCGCCAGCAGCTCAGCATATTTGCTTTGGGGCACCTGGCTGTTCCCAGTTCCCTGGGTGTAGCCAAGGGATGGCTGCCCTTAGTCACTCAGCAGCTGGCGGTACTTTGAGGAGGTTGTCATGCTGATAGAAGGAGAGGGTACACTTCCAGCCTCGTTGAGGGACGCTGCGGGCATGTGCGCGTTCAAGTTCGATTTGTAAGACATCCCGGTTGGCAGGGAACAGTGGGGCCCTGGGCGCTCTGAGTGACCCGCGGGGGCAGTGGCGAGGCAGGCGTTGGCGGCGAGGCAGCGAGGTGGCGCCGCGCCACCTTCCCTGAGCCCTTTTGGTTTTGGATGGTTCGGGCTGCACCAGCAAATATGGCCCGAAATGGATATTAATTAATCCATTTAATGAAAGTTTGTCATATGATAAAATAAAATCTGTGTTTGTACAAATTTACCCTTCATCTGTTCTTAAAACAAATGTCTATACCAAGGCCAACTAGTATATTACTCAGGTGACTCCAGGACCAATTTACTACATGAAATATCTTGACCTCATAAGAAAAAAAAATCTCCTTCCTGCATCCAATGTGTCACTAAATAACTACTTTCTAACTTGTCTTTTCATTTACAAGGCAAACATTTACAAGGATTAGTAATCAAATGTTATTTTTGCCCAATACCCACTCATTTCTCACTCCAATCAGGCCTCATCCATTCTTTCCCCTAAAAGGGCTCTTGTAAAGGACATCAACAATGTGTATTAAACCAAGTTCAATGTTCCTTTTAAAAAAAAATCTTCATCTTATTTACCACTCAGTGACTTGCTTCACTCAATATAATATCCTCCAGGAACATGATGCTGTCATATGCTTCATAACTTCATTTATTCTTAGAGCTGAATAAAATTAAACCATTTGCATATACCACAATTTGTTTATCCGTTTGTCAGTTGATGGACTCCTAGGTTGTTTCCATCCTTTGGCAATTGTGAATAATGTAATTATGAACATTGATGTGCCGATGTCTGTTTGTGTCCCTTTTCTCAGTTCTTCTGGGTATATGTCTAGTAATGATATTGCTGGTCACTTGGCAGATCTATATCTATCTTCCTTAGGAACTGCCGAACAGAGTTCCACAGCTGCAGTACCACACTACATTTTGCATGCAATGAATAAGCATTCTTATCTCACCACATCATCTCCAACACTTGTTGTTTTGCTTTTTCTTAATAGTGGCCATGCTATTAGGTGTGAAATAAAATGCTTTGATTTGCATTACCAAATTTTCTAGTAATATTGGACATTTTTATGGTGCTTTAATGCTATTTGTATTTCTTCTTTAGAAAAATGTTTATTCAAGTATATTGCCCATTTTTAAATTGTATCTGATGGTTTTTAATGTTGATTTGTAGGATCTTTTATTTTTCATGAATTTTAAACCCTTGTTGGATGTGTAATTTACAAACATTTTCTCCCATTGAGTAGGAGTTTAATGGTCCTGGGTTTTATGTTTAGATATTTGATCCATTTGGAGTTGATTCTTCTGTAGGGTGTAAGAATGGAACCTTCTTTCAATCTTTTGGTTAGGGATATCCAGTATCCCAAGGACCATTGTTGAATACAGTGTTCTTTCCCAGTAAAGTGGACTTTTGTAAGCTTATCAAAAATCAGTTGACCATAAAGTTGAGGGCCTATTTCTGAATGCTCAATTTGATTCCATTCATCAATGTGTCTATCTTTATACCAATACTGTGCTCTTTTTACCACTGTAGTTTTGTAATTCACTTCAACATCAGGAAGCATGAGTCCTCCAAATTTGCTCTTCTTTTTTAGGATGTTTATGGTTATTCAGGGCTACTCTCCCTTCCAAATAATTTAGGTAATTGAGTTTTCTATTTCTTTAAATTAGGCTATTATAATTTAGATTGTGATTGCATTGAATCTATAAATCAGTTTGGTTAATATTAATATCTTTATGGTATTTAATTATCTAATCCATGAATGTAGAATATTTTTCCATGTGTTTAGGTTTTGTCTGAGCTCTTTTCACATTGCTTTTTATGATCTGTACCTGAGGACTACTATCACAGGAAAGGACAAGAGAAATTTCCAGAATATGTTCTGCTTAACAAAATAATTTTAAAGAGCACTCTTGCTTTTTTTGAAGAATCACAGAGATTAGTGAGATCATCAGTGTTTTGCAGCCAATTAACACAAACTCTGGCATCAAGAACACAGTCTTCAATATAAGAGATTATTCACCCAAAATTATATAACAAAAGTAGTTTCTGGAATTGTGGGAACATGGTGACAGATTAAGTAGAGAAGACTCAGTTCTCACAAAAACAATGGAGAAACAGCCAAAGTCTGCCTGAGGGACCTGCTTTGAGGGCCAGAAGACAAGGACAGTGCTTCACAGCTCAAAGGAGGTTGAAAGACAGAGACATGAAGTAGCCAAAACAACAAACTGTGAGTTACTGAACCTCCCAGTGACTGGAAAGGCTCCCCCCCCACACCAGACATTGAGTGGGGATAAAACCACTGCTCATTTCAGCTGACTGAAACGGGAGCAGAGGTCTTCCTCCCTGACAGCTGTTACTAGGAAAAAGGAAGGCAGACTTGGTAAGTTTTTCTTCAGTGAATTCAGCCAGCAGAGACCACTTTGAATTTTCACTCTGGCCAGACAAAAACAGAAGAAAACTCAGATACACCTCCATAGAAAGGTGTAGCAATGAGTGCCACCTCCTGGCTTGTCTGGAAATTATATGGACAGAAACTGCTTTTAGAATTCCATTACCCCACCAGTCGAAGAAAGTCTGCAACCCATTAGTGAATTTCTGGTTTGATCTGGGTAACTTAACATGTGCAATTTTAAAGACTTAAGAGAAGTTTAACAAAATATCAAAGAGCTGAGAAAAAATAATTACAATAAGCAAGAAAGAGAAATTGGCCATCAGAGTAAGTTCACCAACATATCATTTGTCTAGACATTAGCAAAAAATTATAAACCATATTAGGAAACAGGAAGAGGTGGCCCAGCCAAAGGAACAAAACAAATATCCTTAAGAGATTCAGGAGTTGAGAAAATTAATCAACAGTAATCGCACAACTCTCCTAAAAAATTTTAAGAATTGAACGAAAATATGACTAAAGTGAAAAAGGATACTAAGAAGACACTAGGTGAGCATAAAGAACATTTTGAAAGTCTTCAAAGAAAAGTAACTGACGTTATGTAATGAAAGACATGATGGATGAGATTAAAAATACATTAAAAGGACATAATAGATTTGAAATGATTCAAGGTGGAATTAGTGATTTTGAAGACTGAACATCTGAACTGGAAAAGACAAAAGAACAGAAAGAGAAGAGAAAGGGAAAAATAGAACATAGTCTCAAGGAATTGAATGACAATGCAAAATACAAAAACATATGAATTAAAAGTGTCCAAGAAGGGAAAGAGAATTGAAAAGAGGCAGAAAGAATATTGGAGGAAATAACAATTGAAAACTGCCCTACCCTTATGAAAGACATAAATATCAATATCCAAGTACATCACACCCCAAACAAAATAAACATAAACAGACCTACTCTGAGACATCTACTATTCAGAATGAGACATATTAGTGATAAAGAGAAGATTTTGAAAGCAGCAAGAGACAAGAAAAGCATCACATACAAGGGAAATTCGATAAGATTAAGGGCTAACCTCTCATCAAAAATCATGGAAGAGTTAAGGAAGTGGTACTATGTATGTAAGGTATTATTTTGGAGTCTATGTTCCTGAGAGTTACAGAGTTGGACTAAATTATGGCTTCTCTACACATGGCTCACTTGTCCCTTCTATTTGAACCTATACTTGGTGCTGGAGTTGGTAAGTGTACGTCCAAGAGACCTGAACCATTGGAGTGTCCATGTGCCAGCTGGGCCCTGAGCCTCAGCAGAGTTGCACCACCTACTCTCTAGTTCATTGGACTCATCTAGTACAACTAAAAAGGAGATGAGAATGGACAACCACCACACCAAGGAAATGAAAGAGCCTACAACGGCAAGTAAGAGAGTCCCATCCATCAGCTGTATGAGAATGAAGTCCCCTCTCAATTAGAAGTAGAGAGGACATCACCATCCCAGAATCCTCAGGATTAGGGAATGAACTATGGACTAGAATGGACTTACTGGTATACTACTATGGACTTATTGTGGAGACAGTGGCCACAGGAGGTGATGACGTCAGGGAGAGAGAAAAAGAGGTGTAATATGGGGGCTTTTTGGGGACTAAGGAATTGTCTTGAATGACATTGCAATGACAGATATAGGCCATTATATATCTTCCCACAGCCTGCAGAATTGTGTGGGACAGAGTGTAAACTACAATGTGAACTATGGTCCATGTTCAGTGGCAAATCCCCAGGATGCATTTATCAATTGCTATTAATGTGCCACACTAATGAAGACTGTTCATATGGGAAGTTGTGGGAGGTGTGGGGAGTAGGGCATATGGGAATCCCTATATCTTTTGTGTGACATTTATGTAATCTAAATATCTCTTCAAAAATAATAATAATAAAATTTAAAGGCAAAACAGAAACAAACAAACAAAAAACTGCCAAAGATGAAAAGACCAGGAACAGATGGCTTCACAGGTGATTTCCACCAATCATTCAAAGATGAACTAATACTGATCTTGCTCAAGCTCTTCCAAAAATTTGAACAGGAAAGAATGCTACAAAACTCATTCTATGAAGCTAGCATCACCCTAATACCATAACCAGATAAAGATACTATGAAAAAAGAAAATTACAGACCAATATGTATAATGAATATAGATGCAAAAATCCTCAACAAAATACTTCCAAACTGTATCCAAAAACACATTAAAAGAATTATACGCAATGATGAAGTGGGTTTTATCCCAGGTATGCAAGGGTGGTTCAACACAATAAAATCAATTAATGTAGTAAACCATATTGATAAATTGAAAAAGAAAAATCACACGATCTTCTTGATTGATGCAGAAAAGGCACTTGATAAAATATAGCACCCTTTCTTGATAAAAAACATTCCAAAATATAAGAATAGAAGGAAGCTTTCTCAATATGGTGACGTACATATATGAAAAACCTGCAGCTAGCATTGTATTCAATGGTGAAAAACTGAAAGCTTTCCAACTGAGATCAGTAGCAAGACAAGTATGCTGACTGTCACCATTATTATTAAATATTGTGCATGAAGTTCTATGGAGATAATAAGGCTTGACAAAGAAATAAAGAGCACCCAAATCTGAAAGGAAGAAGTAAAATTTTATTCGTGCATGACATGATCCTATATCTAGAAATCCCTGAAAAATCCACAACAAAGCTACTAGAATTAATAAAAGAGTTCAGCAAAGTAGCTAGATACAAGGTTAATATGCAAAAATCAAGAGCATTTCTATACACCACTGATGTGCAATCTGAGGAAGAGATCAGAAAAAATTCCATTTATTTTAGAGACTAAAACAATCAAATAATTAGGAATAAACTTAACCAAGGACATAAAAGACCTATATACAAAAAAACTACAAAATATTGCTAAAAGAAAATGTAGGTGACTTAAATATATAGAAGGACATTCTGTGTTCATGGATTGGAAGACTAAATATCATTAAGAGGTCAATTTTTTCCAAAGAGATTTACAGAGTCAATGAAATCTCAATAAAAATCACAACAACCATTTTGCAGAAATCAAAAAGTCAATAGTCAAATTTATTTGGAAAGGTAAAGGGCCCGAATAGCCAAAATTGTCTTAAAAAACAAGAGTGAAGTTGGAGGACTCTCACTTCCTGACCTTAAAGCATATTATTTAGCTACAGTGGTGAAAAAACAGCATGGTACTGGCATAAGAACTGATTGACCAACGGAAGTGAATCAAGAGCTCAGAAAGTAAATGCACATATATGCATATGTATTTATATATCATTTTATAAATATTGGTATGTATTGTGAAAAATTTGATTTTTACCCACAATAAAAAATAAAGAAAGAAAGAAACTGACCCTCACATCTACAATCAGTCAAGCGATTTTTAAGAAGGTTTTTAAACCCAACCAGCTGCGTCAGAACAGTCTATTCAACAATGGTATTTAGCAAACTGGATAGTCATATTTGAAAAGAAAGAAAAAGAACCCCTAGCCCACACCTTATACAAAAATTAACTCAAAATGGATCAAGGACTTAAATATAGAAACCAGAAACTAAAAATCCTAGAAGAAAATTAGGAAAACATTTTCAAGATCTTGTGTTAGGTGGTAGTTTCTTAAAACTTACACATAAAGCATGAGCAACAAAAGTAAAAAAATAGATAAATGGGACCTCCTCAAACTTCAACACTTTTGTACTTCAAAGGATTTTGTCAAAAAGGTGAAAAGGCATTCAACTCAATGTGAGATAATATTTGGCAATCACATATCTGATAAGAGTTTAATAACCATGGTATATAAGAAGATCATACAATTCAACAATAAAAAGACAAAGTATCTGTTTAAAAAATGGGCAAAAGACTTGAAAAGACAATTGTCCAAAGAATAAATACATATGGTGAAGAAACACATGAAAACATGTTCAATATCACTATTGATTACAGAAATGCAAATAAAACTTACAATGAGGTAACATTTCACACCTCTTAGACTGGCTGCTAAAAAAGTCAGAAATCTGTAAATGTTGAAGAGGATGTGGAGAAACAAGAACACTCATTCACTGTTGGTGGGAATGTAGAATGGCACAGACACTATTAAGTACTGTTCAGCAGTTCTTACAGAATTTGAATATACAGTTACCATGGTATCCGGCAACACCATTGCTAAGTATATGCCCAGAAGAAGCGAGAGCCATGACATGAACAGATATCTGCACACTGATGTTCATAAAAGTATTATTCATGATAACCAAATGTTGGAAATAACCCAAATGTCCATCAACTGATAAGTGGATAGACACATTGTGGATTCTACACATGATGTAATATTATGCAGTACTAAGAAGAAGGGAAGTTGTGAAACATATGACAATGTGGATGAACCTGGAGGACATTAAGTTGAATAAAGCAATCCTAACACAAAAGTACAAATACTCTATGAGTGCCCTATTAAGAACTAAATAAATGATGTGAAATATAAATATATTATGTGAAATATGAAAATGAGTAGAATTGCATATATAAGACCTTTTTTGTTTGAAGCTGAACAATTATAGGTTACTAGTACAAATTATTATTCTCAGAAATAAAAAAACCCAAAACATTATGCTAAATGAAGCAGACCAGACACACAGTAGTCCATATTGCATAATTCAATTTATATATAATGTAAATATAAATAAATTTATGAAGATGAAAATAAATTTGTGGTTATGTAGGCCTGACGAAGGATTGCTAAGTGGTGTAGAGTCTTCCTTTCTGGAGTAATGAAACTGTTGTAAAATTTTTGAGATGATGAATGTACAACATTGCGATTATACTAAAAACCATTCGCTATATATTTGTTTAGAATGGCTAGAAACAGCAGCTATGTACAGTGGGGGAAGTATAGAGAGATTGAGAGGTGAGGAATTTTCTTGCTTGTTTTTTGTTTGTAAGAATTATCAAAATAATGAAAATGCTCTAATGATTGAATTGACAAACGCACAATTATGTGACTATAGCAAATGCCATTGATTGTATACTTTGGATAAATTGTGTGTTTGTTAATATGTATCAACAAAATTGCTTTGATAAAAAAAAATTAAAAAGTAGTTGCTTTCATCTGACAGCAACTGCAGGACACCTTCATCCTTCCAGTACCTCTGATAATTTTATAAATACTAAATTACCTATATTAAATATTTTGCTGCTGAAATTTCAGGCAACAGTTTCTGCCTTTAATACTGATTCTAGGAAATACAATAAGAGAGATCTCATGATGTAAAATAAAATATAGAAGAAACAGGTGTATTTCATACATAAAAATTAAAGACGTAGAATTCTGAAAGTTAGGCAAAAAAAAAGATTATCTTTCTATACACTTATAAAAGTATCTAAATTTAGATCTCCCAGTGTTTTACCTCTGTTAATCATGGAGATTTTTCTAAATTTGATATAAAAAAATACTTTCATAAAAAGAAAGTTTCTCAAAAATTTTAATGCTTGTTTTATGTCCGTGTTACTAAGACTGTAGATAAAGGGGTTCAGCATGGGAATGACCACCGTGTACATCACTGAGGCTATAGCATTTGCCCTTGATTTTTGGGTAGCAGCAGAACTAAGATACACTCCCAGATTTGTACCATAAAACAAAGTTACTACTGAGAGGTGAGACCCACAAGTAGAAAAAGCTTAACGTTTTCCAGCAGCTGTTGAAATTCTCAAAATGGAGGTTACAATCTTAGAGTAAGAGAAAAGGATCTCAGTGAGTGGAATAACAGCCAGAAGTCCAGCTGCAAAATCCATCACTGGGTCATTGAGAAAGGTGTCAGAACAAGCAAGTTGGACCACCTGGTTAATTTTACAGTAAAAGTGGGGGATTTCCAACTCTGTATGAAAAGACAATTGCAAAACCATTAAGCCATATATAAGAAAGACTAAAACACGAAATATCTAGCTTGCCAGCAGCAGGAGGCCACAAAGCTGGGGTTCATGATGACCATGTAGTGAGGGGGTGAAAGATGGTCACAAAGCGATCATAGGACATCACTGTCAAGAGGAAGCTATCTAATTGTCCTAAAAGCATGAAAAATATATCTGGATAATGCAAGTTTCATAAGTTATAATTTTGCTTTCTGTCTGGATGTTCAGCAGCATCTTTGGGACAGTGGTGGAGGTGAAACAGATATATGTAAAAGACAGGTTAGAGAGGAAAAAGTACATGAGTGTGTAGAGGTGAGAGTCAGGATGATTGGCAGGATGATGAGCCGGTTCTCAATGAAGGTGACCAGGTACATGGACAGGAACAGCCCAAAGAAAAGGGGCTGCACTTCAGTATCTTCTGAGAGACACAGGAGGATAAATTCTGAAATTTACAAACTTGTTTGGTTTTCTGGTTTCATGAAGCTGATAATACTACTGGGGAAAAAAACAGAGAAATGCAGATTTAGCTACAAGCAGCAAGGAACAAATTAACATAAATTATATGGTTTGTAAGCTCATTAAGTTAATTTCTTATTAGATAGATAGATAGATAGATAGACAGACAGATAAATAGGTAGGGCCCTTTATCTGAAAATGCCAGGGAAACCAAATCCTTCTGCATCTCTTTGATGCTCTTTCTAACTTGCCATCCTTGTCCATAATTATAAACATTTTCTCACAGCAATACTTTCCACTACAAATTCTCTTAGAATTGATTTTAATCAAAAAACATTTTGACTGGACATTTTGTATTTTGTGATGAAATAGTTGGGGTAATGGATATTAGTGCTGGTTGCACAATATTCTGAATGCAATTAACATTACCAAATTGTACTCTTGAAAATGTATAAAAAGGGAAATATTAAGTTATATATCAGTTACTACAATAAAAAATGAAAGTAATTATTTAAATAATTAGAGGTAATCTGGTTTAAGGTACATATGACTCAATATTTTAAAGATGACATTTCTTTCCAACCTGATCTTACATTCAACTCAATCCAGTTGTAGATGCATGCAAATAATTTTTGCGATATTGATATAGTAATTCTAAAATTTATATGAAAAGATGAAAAACCTAGAAAACTAATATAATACTGAAGAAGAAGATGAACGTTTTAGGAACTATTCTACCTGATATTACCTAGCTAGCTTAAACAATACTGAAGAAGAAGAACAATGTTGTAGAACCACAGTAAGTGGTTTCAAGATTTACTCTAAAAATTAACCAAACATTGTTGACTTGTTGAAATAGACACATAAACTAATGTTAGAGAACCCAGAAATAGATCCACACAAATGCAGTCAGGTGATCTGTGGCAAGGAGAAAGGTCAATTCAATGGAGAAAATGTGGGCTTTTCAGCAAATGTTGCTGTAACAAAGTAATGCACACACACAGACATAAAAGAAATTATACACAGATTCTGTATATTTCACAAAATTAACTCAACATGAATGATACAATTATATGGAAAATGCAAAGTATGAAACTTGAAGAATAACACATACAAGAAAATCAAGGGTCAGTGATTTGTCGATGAGTGTTTAGATATAGCAACCAAAAATTATTCATGACAGAAGAAAATGTATAAGCCGTATATTATTAAAATATAAAACATGTGTCTGTAAGAGTTATTGATAAGGGAATGAAAGGATAATCAACAGACCTGGGAAAATATTTGCAAAACACATATCATATAAATAATTTGTATTAAAAAATACTTAGAACTCTTAACACACAACAATTAGAACACAAACACCCTATTAAAAATGGGCAAAATATCTGAGCAGAACCTTAACCAAGAATATATACAGTTGACAAAGAAGCATACACAAAAATATGCTCAAAATTATTTGTCATTAGAGAAATGCAAAACTAAACCTGCAATGATATATCATCACAGCCTTGTTAGAATAGCTAAACACCTAAACACTAACAACCCCCAATCGCTCGTGAGGATATGAAGCAATACAAGTCTCATTCACTGTTAGTGAGAGTACAAAATGTACAAAATGGTAAAGACAGAAGGCAGTTTAGAAATTTCTTGAAAAACAAAGCATAGCTTTACATACAATCCAGCAATTGTGCTCTTAGGTATATATGCAGCTGATTTGAAAACATGATTCCACACAAAAAAAACACATATGAATATTTTTAGGAGTTGTATTTTACTCTCCAAAATCTGAAAGCAACCAAGATGTCCTTCAATAGATGAATAGATAAACACACTGTACTATATCTCTACAGGAGAATATTAGTGATAAAAATGAAATGGTCCATCCAGCCACAAAAGAAAGGTTGAATCTCAAATGATTCATGCTAAAGAAACCACTCTAAAAATGCATCATATATATGATTTCAATTATATGACCTGGAAAAGGCAAAACAACAGAGAATAGAATGATATTTGTTTGCCAGAGACTAAAGGATAGACGAGAGTTGAAAACGTGAAGCACATGAGAATTGTTAGATGGGTGAAACTATTCTTTATAATACTGTAATTGTAGAACAATGATATTGTACATTTTTGAAAACCAATTGAAAATGACCACACAAAGAGTGAACATTAATGTACGTAAAAATATATATTTAATAGTTCAAGAGAATTCCATGATGGAATGCAAAATATTCTAAAACAACCTAACTGTATTACAATGTATGACATATCCTCTCTGAAGAGTATGCAGGAAAAAGTTGCTGAAATAGTAATATTGGATATGAATGGAGTCTGTAAAATGAAGTGAATGGACACAGTGCATAAGTACTGTACTCTAGTTTATAAATTCATATCCCACCGGGGTATGGGTTAACAATTCTTTTAATTTTATATATGTACACTGGTATCAAGCAATGAAGTAAATGGATTGCAAATGGAAGGAATATATTTCTCACTGTGGAGTGGGAGGTGAGAGATAAACAAGGGGAGGAAGCTGGGTTATTCTATGAGGTAATGGTTTAGAGTTAGACACATGAATACGAACTCATATGAAAGTGAATATAGATAGAGAGCCTTGAACGTAGAAATATTTACAGAAATGTGTATATACACAGTCCTGTGTACAAACATTTATTTCCTTACAATCTCCGTGGGGAGGGACCAGTGGCAAGTTGCATATAAAGCACACATGTTGGATTTTAATACTATTCTCCAAGAAAAGTCTTCTTGAAGAAATAGCTGACTGCATGACTGGGATAAAAATTATACTAGAAGAGCCTGGAGCAGTGTGCAATAACAGAAAGTAAACAGGTGCTAAAATAACACCCCATTGATAAGTATAGTATCACATGTACACCGGGCACAGCAGAAAGAGCCTCCATGGCCAAAATTGGAAAAAACTTAACAACATAAAAGTAGTATTGTATTAGAACCCAAAGTATAAAATAAATGTCAATGAGTCAATCCCATATAAATAAATATTTGCTTAAATAAATAAGAGGTAAATACCCATGCAGAAGAATTGTAATAATTTATGTTGACATTGCATGCTCAAGGAGTTGGAACATAAATTCCACTTCTGAATCTCTGCTTTACATAGTGAATTCTTTTCACAGATGATATAGGGAAAGGCAGAGGACTGAGGAAATTTTTAGTCAGGGAACCTCAAAACATGGTTGATCAAAGTCATCATCAAAGGTGATAAATCATGTTGATATGGATATGATGTAATGAAAATGGCACTTTATCTCTGGTGTTTTCCTTCCAACACACATAATTCCAGTCTAGTCATGAAAAGGACATCATAGAAGTTCCAAAGGGGGGACACTTTAAAAAATAACTGTCCCGGACTCCTCAAAACTATCCAGTCATGAAAAATGAGGAGAGTCTGAGAAGCAGTCTCCATCACAAAGCGACTAAGAATTTATGACAAATAAATGTAACCTTTATTTTGTATGGGAGATGGCAATAATAGGGGAAAGAGGGTGAGAGATTCTTGGAAACTCTCTCTACTATCCTTGACTTTTCAAAATATACAAAGACCTCTTAACACCCAACAATAAGAAAGCAAACACTTAATTTAAAAATGGGCAAACTATCTGAAAAGAATCCTAACCAAGAAGATATACTGTTGGCAAATAAGCATAAACAAAAAGATGTTCAAAATCATTTGTCATTAGGGATTTGCAAAATTAGAACCACAATGATATATTACCACACACTTATTAAAATAAATAAAAACCTAAACACTGACAATAAAAATTGTTGGTGAAGATGTGGAGCAATACAACTCTTATTCATTGTTACTGTGAATAAAATGGTACACACAGAAAACAATTTAGCAGTTTCTTTTAAAGCTAAACATAATCTTACCATGCAAGGCAGCAGTTGTGCCCTTAGGTATATATGTTGCTTGTATAAAAAGCTCCCAAAAAACCCATGGGTGAATGTTTCTAGCAGACATATTTATTATCCCCAAAATCTGAAAGGAACCAAGAAGTCATTCAACAGGTAAGTAAACACTGCTCTACAAGGGAGTAAAGCTCAGAAATAAAAAGAAATGCTCCAGCCAGCCAAAGGATGAATCTCAAATGACTGCTGCTCATTGAAAGAAATTAACCTAAATATGCTACATATGTATGATATCAACTATATGACCTTCGAGATAAGTCATAATAACAGAGACTAAATTAACAATCCCTGATTGATAGGATTTATGGAGAGGGGAGTTGAGTTGAATAGGTGAAGCACAGGTGAATTTTTAAGCAATGAAACTATTCTGTATACTACTGTATTTGTAGACCCATAGCATTATGCATTTACAAAACCCATTGAACGTGACAACACAAAGAGTGAACTTTGATGTATGCAAATAAAAAATTCAATTTACAGGGTTAAGGGAATCCCAGAATGAAATGCAAAATATTCAAGAACCATCTAACTGTATTACAATGCCCTCTCTGAAAAAGATGGGGGAAATGTGCTGGAAGAAGTAATATTGAATGTGAATGTAGCCTGTAAAATAAAGTTAATGGACACTGTATCGAAGTACTGTATTCCAGTTGATAAAGTTGTTTCTTACCAGGGTGTGGGTTAACAATTCTATTACTTCTGTAACTGTATCAAGCAATGAAGTAAATAGATGGCAGATGGGGTACTATGTTTCTCACTGTGGAGTGGGAGGTTACAGGTAAGCAAGGAATGGAGGCTAAACTCTTCTATGTGATAATGGTTTAGTGTTAGACACAACAGTATGAACTCGTGTGTAGGTTAATATAGATATGGTGGATTACATGTAGAAATAATATTGATATGGGTATACGCATGAATTAGTGGACACACATATATTTCGTTAGTCTTTCAGCAGAGAAGGCTTAGATGTCCCAGAATCAAGAAAAGATCTTTGGCCCAGACCTTGGATTTTAACACCATTCTCTAATACAAGGGTCTTTAGAGAAATGACTGACTCTAGGACTGGAGAAAGAAATATACAAGAAGAGCCTGGAGCATCTCATAGTACCAAAAAGGAAGTAGGTGCTGACATAAAACCTCAAGGATGGAGGTATATCAGAGAAACCCAGAGCACAGCTGAAAAATACCCCATGGAATAAATGGAACAAATTGAATGAAATAAATAAAAAAAGTCTAGGTAAGGGTTTGTCAATTTCATTGATCTTGAAGAATGAGCTCTTGGTTTTCTTTACTTTTTCAAGTGTTGTTTTTTTCTATTTCAATTAATTCTGCCATAATCTTTATTATTTCCTTCTGTCTACTTCCTTTGTGGTTAGTTTGTTGTACTTTTTCTAATTTCTCCAGGTTTGCAGTTAGTTATTCAATTTTAGTTCATTCTTCTCTTTTGATATATGCATTTAAGGCTATGAATTTCCCTCTCAGTACAGCTTTTGCTGCATCCCATAGGTTTTGATATGTTGTGGTGACATTTTCATTCATTTCAAGGTAGTTACTGATTTCTTTTTTAATTTCCTCTTTGATGCACGGTTTGTCTAAGAGTGTGTTGTCTAACTTCCATATTTTCCATATTCTACATTCCATATCTTTCCCACCATGTAGCACCAGTGTCAGGGCAAGTGTTTATCTTGATACCCATATTTGATTAGAGTGTCTATACATTGTTAACCTTTGTAATGTTGCTATAATTCTAAGAATTTCACTTTTATACACGAATCTCTTACCAGAGTTTTGACTTAGGAGAATTTTGAACTTCATTTTCATTGGAAGCCTATTTACTAATGTAGAATCTCAAGTTCTTCTGTGATGACAGTCTGCCAAAACTGCAGCTGGCATTTGAAGTCTGCTACGCATCACAGTCCATTTTATTATTTATTTTGTGACTAAATTAATTCCTTTTGTTAAGCAAGTTTAGGGATGGAATAAAGATTCAGGAAAATTTATAAGTGTGAATCCTCATATTTTAAAAATATCACAAATAAATAGCCTATCTACAGATTTGTAGAAAATAGAAAAAGAAGGGCAAACTAAACCTAGTCCTAGTAGAAGAATGGAAATATTAAAGATTTAAGTGCAGAGAAATGGAATAGAGTATAGAAAATCAATTGAGAGGACCAATGAAACTGATTCTTGGAAAAGTTCAATGAAATAACCAAGGTTTATCTAGATTGAAAAAGGAAAAAAAAGAGGAATGAAATCACTAAAATCTAAAATGAAATTGGGATCTTGCTAGATATTGCTTATATTAAAGGGATTATGAATGAATACTATGAACAATTGTCTGCCAATATAATAGATAACCCAGAAGAAATCGACCTATTCCTAGAAACACACAATTTACCTAAATTGATGGGAAAACATAGATCGCAACAAAATTATTATAGGTAAAGAGATTCAAGAAGTCATCAAAAATATCCCCAAAAATACAAGTCTAGGATCAGTTTCCATAATGAAATCTATGAACTATTCAAAGAAGAAGTGATTATAATACTCCTTAGAACCCTGCAATTTGAAGTCAGGGTATCTCTTCCAAACTAATTCTATGATGCTAAAATTATTGTGATTCCAAAGTTACATAAAGACATAAGGAAAGAAAACCAAGTGACCAATTTACATTAAAAATATAGATCCAAAATCACTCAACAAAAACTAGCATATAAAATTCAATAGAATATTGAAAGTATCCATGACCTATTAAGATTTATCTAAGTACTCAAGGGTTCTCAACATAAGAAATTCAGTATAAATCAGCACATTAACACAATGAAGAGGAAAATCACCTGGAAATCTCAATTCATGCAGAAAATCTGAATGATAATTTCCAACACAGTTTCACAATAAAAACACTCTGAAAAACACGAAAAGAAAGCAACTTCCTCAACATGATAAACAGCATATCTGTAAAATCACAGGTAATCTTATCCTCAGTGTGGACAGAGTGAAAGCCATCCCCTTGAGGTCTGCAACAACACAGGGATGCCAGCTTTCACTATTGCTCTTCAATGTTGTACTGGAAGTTAGGAAATTAGGCCATAAAACTAAATAAAATATATCCAAATAAGAAAGGAAGAAGTAAAACTATCTGTTTTCAATGATGTCGTGATCTCTTATAGAGAACATGCCAAAGCTTCCACAAGAAAACTCTAGAGCCCATAAATGAATGCAAAGAAATACAAATATGAGATTTTTTTTTCCTGCGTTACCAGGGCTCAGGGATTGAACCCGGGACCTCACATGTGGGAAGCCAGCACTCAACCTCTGAGCTACATCGGATTCCTGGACTTAGATTTTTGTTTCTTTTGCTTGTTGTATGTTTTTATTTTTTTCAGGAGGCACCAGGAATCAAACCTGGGATCTTTCATGTGGGAAGCACGTACTCAATCACTTAAGTCACATCCACTCCAAGGTATGAAATTAACATGCAAAAAGTTGTTGAGTTTTATTCAATAGCATCTAAAAGAACAAAATACCTAGGAATAATTTTAACTAAAAAAGTGAAGGACTTGCACACTGAAAACTAGAAAATATTGTTGCAAGAAATTAGAGAAGATGTAAAAAAATGGTAAAATATACTGTGTTCATGGATAGGAAGAAACCATATTATTAAAATGTCAGTACTCATTTAATTTATTAATCTCTGTTTACTTTTTATTTTATTTTTTAATTGTTTATATTTTCTGTTATTAAATGTACAAAATAAAGTAAAAATATATATACCTACAGATTAAAAAAAAAAAAAAGATATCACTACTATACAAAATGATCTATAGCTTAAGGTGTTGTATTTATTTATTTCCATGTCTTTTGCCCTGGTTAGATTGAGAGATGTTTGAAAGCAAGCACAATTCAATACATCTTTCTTCATCCCCAGAATAGTTTATTGCTTACCATACAGTATGCTGTATAAATATTTGTTGAATGACTAAGGAAACAAACATTTGAAAGAGTTGAACAGATATTGCTAAATATGGAGGAGAAAACAAGCAGTGATA
The DNA here is from genome assembly GCA_029593785.1 of Cabassous unicinctus. NCBI lineage: Eukaryota > Metazoa > Chordata > Mammalia > Cingulata > Chlamyphoridae > Cabassous > Cabassous unicinctus. The sequence goes on along the minus strand of JAQZBX010043191.1, from coordinate 3,596 downwards.
CAAGAGGAAATCCTGTTTAGAGAGGACAGCCTCATAAATGAGAGCCAATGCCAGAGGAGACAGATCAGATACAAAAGGTATTTTAGTGTGTACAGTATCTCTCTCCATAGTCAGCAACAGAGAAATCATTTTGGGAATCCTTGCAATACAAGACCCACACCTAAAGAGAGATGACCTCCTCTTGGGAGGGAGGAGTCCACTGGGATAAGAGATGAACATGGAGCTCCAAAGCTAGCTCCCAAAGATTAAAACTGGAACAAGTTTGCATTGTGTTTTTCTTTCTTTCCTCCAAAAAACTAATTATATCTTGGAGAAGAAACACAAAAGAATAGTTTTTAATGGTGCTCATGGGAATGAAATCCCTAAAGTATAGAAACCCTAAATTCTTTACTTGAGCAAACTACCTCAAGTCTACTTTACTTATCTCTGGTGATGAGGAAACACATTGTGTTTTACAGAGACCTCGTGAGTGTGTCCATCTCTCTACCCTTCCTGGGACCAGAGCTTCCATCTTATCTCCCATTCAAGAATCTGCATTGGTGAATTCAGACCCTTCTTTGGTAATTTCACGGTGAGTCACAGAATATTTGCTGGTCCTGGGAAAATGTGTTATAGCTTATATTTATATCCTTTTACTGGTGTTAACTTTAGAGGTGTAACAGGGTGTATATATAAAGAAAGCAAAATCATACAATGTCTTGCTTGTTTAAAAAGCCTGAGTGGAATTAGATAGTGGATACCCTAAAATATATTCCTTCTCCAATCTGTCTCCTCGGGCTTTAGCTCTCACTCATGAGGCTTCCCTCTCTTAGCAACATTTTTGCTTGATTCACTGCTTCTTTCTCTACAATTGTTATAGATATCTGTTTATTAACTTTCATCCTATTATATATATACATATATAAAACTTCTCTTATATATATATAAGAGAAGTTTTGAACTTGCTAAGCAATCATGCAAATGTTCATAATACCCTTACAACACCCCTCCAACAAACCTTACATTGCTGTGGAAAATTTTTTACAGATTGTGTTAATAATCGAGGGTATGGAAATATATACCAAATGTACGCTATAGACCATAATTGGTGATAATTATCTGATGATGCTATCTCATCCATTCTTTAATTAATCACTCATTAAACATTTACTCATCAAATACTTCATGTTAAGCACTAAATATTATTCTGGTAATCAAGAATTGATTAACACTTTGGTCATGATATTAAAGAAATTACATCTCAATGCCTTAGAAAACATAGTAATGAATATATGCCATATCCTGAGGTGACTCTGACATCCTCCTGAAGATGATGCAAAAGTTTGGACTCAGCCTGTGAAGGTTAGAAAAGTCTTCACAAGGGAGCTAGTCATTTTACTGAGCCTCGAAGGAAGAATTGCAGTAATTCCAGTGGGAGAAAGGGGTAGAAGCACACCAAGAAGAGATATTAGGGACAGAAAACTGGGATCAAAATAACCATAAGATGTGGTGAGGTTTTAGAAATATTTATTAATATCTGGTGAACAATGAGTGGTAGAACTTGAAAAGTGGAACATGAGTCTGGCCAGGTTGGCAACAGCCAACCTGTTATCTAACAGAAAGACTTGTGTTTTGCTCTCAAGATGGATATTTATGTTTGAAGTTATTGGAAGGTAAGTGCAGGGCTTAGAGAAGGTGACGTTCATGAAAAGTCTTGCCCTGAGGAAATCTCAATATTGGTCAATGTGAATATTGCTGTTGTCAAAACCTGACATTGATGATGAGGGCTGGAAATAGCATAGTGGATATGAGGAAGGAGGTGTGGGGAGTCAATCTGTGCGGGGTTGAGTCATAATGTATAAAATATTCACTATTAATACTAGGCATGATGCTGGACATTTTGTATTCATTGCTTTATTTAATTATTTCAATTAATCTATGATATTGATTTCACTATTCTGATTTAATGGATGAAGAATTTGAGACTTCCAGCAATGTGATTATCTTGTCCAAATTATGTAATAATGTCTGGAATGAAGCGCGTGGAGCTGCGCATCCACGAGCACACCACCATCTACCTGACGGCTTGCATGGGTAGCCTCTTCCGGGACATCTATGCGCGGGTCGTGGCCTCCGGACTGCCCCGGAGCTGCAGCGGCTCTGGCCCAAGCTCTGGCTCCGGCCCGGGCTCAGGCTCCAGCGCGGTCTCCGCGGCGGAGAAGGAGCAGGAGGCGCCTGGAGGGGGAGCGGCGAGCGGCGGCGCCTGCAGCGCGGCCAGAAGCGCCAGCGGGGGCAGCAGCTGTTGCGCCCCGTCGGCCGCCGCCCCGCAGCTCCGCCGGCCACGGTCGCCAACCACCACCATCACCACCACCGCACGCTCCACGAGGCGCCCATGTTCACCGTGGAGACGCTGGAGCACACGGTCAACAATGACTCGGAAATCTGGGGGCTCCTGCAGCCCTACCAGCACCTCATCTGCGTGAAGAGGATAGTAGAGAGTTTGCATAGCCATGTACTTACTTTCCTCTGTTCCTGACATCACTCATCCAGAATACCAGATAATAATTATTTCTCATAAATTCTTAGTCAGACCATCCTTATTTTTGATAGCTGAATAGTTTTGAGGAGTGCTGGTCAGGCAGTTTGTAAAATGTACCTCTGTTGTGATTTGTCTGATGGTTTTCTCTTGCTAGACTAGGAATATGTATGTTTGGAGGAAGACACCAGACATAAAGTGATATTTTCATCACGTCATATCCAGTGTGCATTTTATCAACATGATTTATCACTGTTCATGTTGACCTACATCAACAGTGTTTTTAGGTTTCCCCACTATAAAATTCCTCATTCCTTTGCCTTTCCATATATCACCTTTGCAAAGAAGCCACTAAGTGAAGCCCAAACTTCAGGAGTAGAATTTTTGTTCCACCTCCCTGAAGAGCAATGTCTCCGTAAATAAGTGGAATGCTCTGCATGGGAGGTGATTTCTTGGTTATTTAGTCAATAATCTATGTATATCAGGATGGATTCATGACATTTATTTGATACTTTGGTGCGAGATGTAATACTATTTTATTTCATTCAATTTGTTCCATTTTTTTCCATGGGAACTCTTTCAGCTGTGCCGTGTTTCTCTGATATAGCCCCATCATTCAGGGTTTTATTTTAGTACGTACATCCTTTCTGGTACTATGAGATGCTCCAGGCCCTTCTTTTATATATTTTTTTTCTCCAGTTCTAGAGTCAGTCATTCCTCCAAGGAGCCTTGTATTTGAGAATGGTGTTAAAATCCAAGGTCTGGGCAAAAGCTCTTCTACTTGCTTTTAGGGCATTTAGGGCTTCTCTGCTGAAAGGCTAAGAAAATATAAGTGTGTCCACTAACTTGTGTGTATACCCATATTGATAAATATTCCTACATGTAACCCTTCATATCTATATTAAACTACAGATGAGTTCTTACTGATGTGTCTACATCTAAACCATTATCACATAGAACAGTCAAGCCTCCTTTTCTTGCTCATCTGTCACCTCCCACTCCACAGTGAGAAACATATTCCCCTATCTGCCAACCACTTACTTCATTGCTTGATACAGATACAGAAGTAATAAAATTGTTA
>JAQZBX010043190.1:0-14095 GCA_029593785.1 Cabassous unicinctus | reverse complement strand
TGATTATAAGAGCCAGTGCTGGGGACCCAAGACAAGTTCCATTCTCACATGCAGGAAACATACCTTCTGCTGCTTTTATGAGAAAATGTGGGTAGTGATATTATAAATCTTAGTGATTTTGGGGGTCTCTCTGTTAGTTTGTACTTCTCTCAGACCTTGTCCTGACACCAAGCTCCTTTCAAATTATTGTGGCAGATGTGTTGGCTGTTTGCCGTAATTGGGAAGAATGAGGGAAGCAGATGCTGGGCTCCCTCTTACTTCCACAGACCCATGTCCAGATAGGGACGACTGAGATTGGCATCTGGGCAGGGAAGTAGTGTGGAAACACAAACTGGAAAGGATTTAAGGATTATTTTACCCCTCCCTCATTGTAACTGGCCTGAAACTAAATTTGCCGTTACATTTCCCCTTGTATTTATAAGGATCATATAACTCAGATTTTCTAAAATTGTCCCAGTTGAAAATAGCCCATTCTAAGGTTCCTAAGAGAATATTTATACTTATGAGACCATACATCCCTAGCTCGGGTTTGGGAACTCTTTTCAGAATATCCATACTCTGTTTTGACAGCAGATAACTTCTGTCATCTGTCCTCATTCAAGTTGAAAGTAGTGACAACGCAGAGTCCCAACTCCTACACCTTCTTGCTCTCCAGAGCCTGTGCTCTCTCCCCTCCTATGTGACTTTTTAAGACACAGTTTAGAGTGGTGAGCCTACCACTTGCAGGGGGCAAATGAAATGAGGGAACGAAAGAGATGGGCTCCACACAGTTTGTGAATTAGCTCTTTTCTTACCCAGGGACTCTCTCCTTCACTGGGCACGGCCCTCCTGAACCACATCAGATCTCCAGGCTGCAAGGACAGTGTCCTGAACATGCCAGTGTCTCCAGGGTCATCCTCTCCCTGCAGTCCCTGCCTTCCTCTTCAGACCCCAGCTCGTGTTGATATCAGATTTACCTGCAAATTTAGATTCTCATGCACTTTCCCCTTTGGACTTGACAGTTTCTCCCCTTTTAAGGCAGCGTTTAACTCCGGTGGATCTAGAATCCAATTCGAACCATCGTTCTGATCTGGGCATGTCGGCCACCCTCTCTCCACCATGATATCCCTGGGATCAGAATTTAGCAGATCTCTTGCCAGGAATAGGTGTTATCATCCATTTTAAATTTTATACCCAGTCTGATGTGTAGAATGTGATATCTCACTGTGATTTTAATTTGCAGCTCTCTGACTTAGAGGGGATTTGAACATATTTTCATGTATTTGTTGGGAAGTTGTTTATGATTTTCAATGAGTTGCCTGTACATTTCTTTTGCCCAGTCTTCTGGCAACTTATAAAAGCAATTTGAATGTTACAATAATCATTCCTTTTTTCCACCATCTGCATTATAGCCATTTTCCCCAAGTAATCACTTGTTGGCATTGTTTTAAGTTTTTCCTATACATTTTTAATTTTTAATTAACATTTTAAATTTTATATATAGAATATATCTATCTCCTCTTATATAGATTTTGAGTTTCAAGTCCTAAGTAAGAATGTTTTTCTTACATCTGTATTTACCTGGAATCACCTAGTCTTTCAATATGCACTATCACTTCTAAGAATCTGTCTCAGGTAAATAAAAACACCAAAACATAATGATACTTGCAGAAGGGTGCTATTTTAATGTGGTTTACCATGGCAAAAAAAACACAAAAACTGGAAATGAAATAAATGCTCATCAACAGGGGAATGATTGAATAAATTGTGATAGAAAAATACCATTAAAAGAAGAAAAAGACATGGGAGGTCCTGGGTTTGGTCCCCAGTGCCTCCTAAAAACAAAAGAACAAACAACAAGCAAACAAACAAAAAGCCAACTCAGGGGAGCCGATGTGGTTCAGTGGTTGAATGCCGGCTTTCCACATATGATATCACTTCAATCCCTGGCTCCAGAACCTAAAAAAAAAATGAAGAAGAAAAGGAGAAAGCCTTGGAGAGATTTCCCATAAAATACTTTTGAGTGAGAAACGCAAGTTGTAGCAAATTATGTATAATATAAAATATAAATCACACTTGTAAAACATATAGTGATAAAAATTGTATGTATGAATATGTATATTATATACCTATTTATCTCTAAATCCATATGAGCATAGAAAAATATGGGAGGTTGAAAACTGAGTAGTTAATATGGGATGGGAAGCACAAGAGGGAAGTGGAGATAGGGAGGATGGGGGAGGAGAGAATTATTTTTAAAAGTTAGGGAAGACAATATTAAAGACAAAGAATGGGATTAACAATACCTACTTCAGAAATACCAAGTTGTCCTTTTATGTTTATTTTATTGAATGTCTTATATCACTGTAAGCTTCACCTTTCATTTATCTTCACATTATGTCCCAGAGGAGAGAAAACTGGATCAAGTATTTGATGACAAGAGTGTGGTGGAGTGGAAGGAGCCTAGCCTCAGCTTGGCTGCCAGCTCCTGAATGACCTTGAATCAGTGCCCTTGGCACTTGAAACCCAGAGTGGTCCTGAGATCCCCACGTCCTACCCAGCTCCAACAGTTCTCATCTCTAACCTAACCCAGGATAGTTGTTGACATTCTGAGCTGAACAAATTTGTCGTGAATGGCTCTTCTGTGAGCATAGCAGCATTTCTGGCTTCTACCCACTTGATGCCAGTAGGATCCCACTCAGTGGTGACAACCAAAAATGTCTCCAGACATTATCAAATGTCCTATGTGGGACAAAATAACCCCTAGTTTTGAACCACTGATCTAATGATTATTATATCATTTCCTGGAAATTTGTTTTGCTGTAACTTAAGAGGATAGGGCATTTTTCAATTATTCCTTTGAAGACTGTCTTCTTTATCTTATCTCAGTGCCTTATATTTTGATTCTGTGTCACTTTATCGTTAATGTGAGCAGGAGATATGAGCTTGTTGTTTTCCTCTCTGCATTGCACAAACAAGTTATAATGACTCATTCATTGTGGGCAAAAGGAGCCTCAGGCTTCAGGTGCTTGGGGGAATGTTCATGATAAATCATAATTATCTGAATTGTTTTGAGCTATTTTTATAGGGCCAGGGAACAATGATTTAGAATTTTTAAAAATAAGGGAATTTCCTTTGTATTCATTTGCTTCATTCCTACGTTAATCACACATACACCGGAAGTACTTTATTCTTTATTGTACTCTTTTATCTTAAAATTTGGGGCTTTTACAAAAGTGATAATCCAGGACAAAGGAATAAATAAGGATTGAAAAACTGGTTAGAACTTTGATAGTTATGCTTTAAGGCTGTCACTCTGAGTTTGCATATTTCAGAGAACTCTAGAATCCTGGACACTCCAATTGCTACCAGCTGAAGAAAATTCTCTCCAAAAGCCATACACAGAGTAAGAATTTCCAGTCATGAAAATTGTATTTTTCTCAGATGTACCTTTCAAGCAGTTCAGCTGAAAAAATACAGAGGACGTGAAATTTCACTGTGAATACAGAACTGGTTGTGTGAGAAATTGTGATATGAGATTTGTTTTCATCATAACCTTCTAGTCAGCCTGGGTGGAAGCAACTAATTGCACTACCTCCAGCAATTTAGTGGTTACTGAGACTTGTTTTGGAAGACCAAATTATCGTGTAGCATAAAATAGCATAGGCTAGTTCACAACACAATTGAAAGCTTACTATTCTACAACAATCTTAAAAGCATTCATTCATTCATTTAATACAATTTTTCTAAATTCTACATGCTAGACACTTTGCTGGGGATACAATGGTGAACAAAAAATAACTTTCACTCTTGCCCTCCTGGAGTTTGAGGTCAAGTGGAGTAAAGGGACATTAATCACGTGATTTCATGAATAAGTGTTACCCATTCTAAAGGAGAAGAGCATGGCCCTCTGTAGGAGGATTCTACTCATCAGGTCAGAGAAGACGTCCTTGAGGACCTGATGCTTGAACTGAGATACAAAGGATCATTAAAAGTTAACTTGGTGAAGAGAGGGAAGAGCATTTCCAGAAGAGGACAGGACATGTGGTAAGAGGGAGAATGAGGAGAACGAGGGGCAGAAAGCAGGCCAGTGCAGCTGAAAGAGACATGGTAAGTGGAGAGAGTGGTGTGAGGTGAGTCTGGAGAGGTGGGTAGAGGCCAGACTGTTTAGATCAGTTTTGTCTAAGTCCTTAAAGCAATGAGAAGACCATGAAGAGTTTAACATAATCAGTGTTTTGAAGCAAGAGTTTAGCTAAATTATGTTTTGAAATTCTCATTCTGGATGAGTTTAAAGAGTGGTTGATGGGTGTACAAAGAGGATGTTGGCAGGTAATTACGGAGAGTATTTAATTGGCTCAGGCAATAGAATATGATAGTTTGCATTAGAGTGGTTGAGCAGCAGTGGTGGAGATGGAGAAAAGTAAGCAGATCCAAGAGATATATATTGATAAAATCAATTGAAATGTGTGTGTATTGGTGGGTGGCAAGGATGGGTGGTGAAAGACAACCAGATATCAAATATCTCCCATTGTAAAAACACACCACCACCTATAGTGCTGCTAAATGGATAGAACCTGAGTCTGATATGGATTTGTCTTATCTGATCCAGTTTGCAAGAACTACCTCCTACAGAGTGCCATGTACTTCTCCTTTAGAATGGGTAACACTTATTCATGAACTGAACTTCGTGCTGGCAATCAGCAAAGTCCAGACCATGGGGAAAATATTCAGGTCAAATGTCTCTTTTTGCTCAACAGATAAGTTGAAAAAACAAACAAACAAACAAACAAACAAAACAATAAAGAGATGAAGGGGGAACCTATGGATTATAAGACTTAAAAGATTGATTTTCTTTAAATAAGCAAGACAATACTGTAGCTTCTAGGGATGCACATTTGGGTGGGGAAAAAAGCATAAGGAGAGTCAAGAAAGTGATCACTTTAAAGGTCCATATAGTGGTTACATTTGGGGGAGAGAGATTTGTATTGAGAGAGTTTCTAATATTTCTTGACCTGGGTAATGATAACTAGTGTTCATCTTATATAATAACTCTTTAAACCCTGCATTTGCTTTGTGTGGTTTTCTGTGTCCATGTTTTATTTTACAATATAAAGAAAGAAAAAGTCAATGTAATTCATTTGGGCAGACCCCAGTTTATTTTTTTAAGTAGCTAGGGAGATATATTGTTATAGTTATAGAAATAAAGATGAAAAGTATGCCTCATGCTTCCTAAATATCCAAAGATACTGTTTCAACTGAGAAGTAAGTTTGGAAATTAATGTTAAAATGAAATCTATAGTTTAACCTTGTGTCCAGCTGAGTTAATGACATAGTATTATGTTTAGAATATATCTAATCTGTTTATAGCATATATCCTCAATATTCCCTCTCATTGTGATATAATCTGTGCACTCTGAATCGTTGGATATGGCTGGATAATCAACCAAGGTGAATAATACCTAAGGGTTAGCTGACCACAAGGGCTGAGAAAAAGGAAAGACCATGGATGATGGCTGTGGTGGGCACTTTGGCTGAGAAATGTTTCTTGATCCCAAAGATTATACCGGCAGAAATTTTCTAGAGCAAGGAATAAAAGGATGGTGAATGTCAGGTTTAGAGGCTTCTCTGGGTACCCAGTGGATGTTTGGATCATTATCCTGATGTTTCCACAGCTGCCTGCTTGTAGAAAGAGCTGCAGGAAATATGTCATCTTTCTTAAAAACAAGCAAAGGTCACCAAAGTCCCATTATTGGCCCCAGCAGGAAATACGACAAAGCCCAACATAATACAGTTCTACTGAAAGCAACCTGACTTAGGAAAGAGAGGTAGATTTTTCTTAGGATAACCAGTGTAAACTGTTCCCAGTCCAGTCATGATTAAAAGGCAAGCTTATTTAATGACCAACAGCTTATGACAAATTGCAAAGCCTATCAATAGGAGAAGGAAGCCTGTGCATCAAGATGTAATCCTTTTCTGATGCATCAGGAAATATTAACCACTGATGACAAAGTAAAGTAAAACAAAGATGATTGTTGGCATGCCTTTTTTGAATGCATGCCAGGATTATGTTATTGCCCCAGATATGGGAAAGCCAGGCAGAGTAGATCTTAAGAACAATTATATTGTTTCTGGTGCTTCTCTACCAAGTCACCTACGTGACCTCAGGTAAAGTATTAACTGCAAAACAGGTTTCTTTTTCTAGTGGGAAATTAGGAAGATTAGTTATTATTCTCCTTGTGACATTCATTATCACTTCAAAAGGAAAAAATTCTCTAGGCTTTTTTATTGCTTTTCTCTCCCTCTCTTTTTTCTCTTGTGAATATTCCAACCTTAAAAAACAAAGGATGACTACAGCTACAGAGTTCCTTGAATGAGGTTGCACCCCATTAAAGGGTTTGCTTTGGCTGCTGAAAATCAGTTATAGCATAATTCTAAACCTGTTCATTGTCCATTGATTTGGAACACTTCAAAGCTGCAAACATGGAATTTAGGCATAAGAAGCCCTGGAGTTTATAGGGTGATAATATTGAAATACTGCAAGAGGAGAGTTCACTGGAAGGAGGTTAGATGATGGTGGAGCTTTGGATGTGATATGAGAAATTATGTGTTTTGGTTGTCTTTTTTGGAATGCAGGCTGAGATGGTAGGGCCAAGAATTTAAATCATACAACAGCACACTTCAACATGCCCTAATCCTATTGCAGAATGTCTGTATTTTAAGAAGGTGAGGAAAAAAGTGAAACAAAGTCTGTAGAAATGTAGACAAAGAGCAGGAAAGCTGCAGATGCCATGAGAGGTAGAAATATTGATGACAGATGTTCTTGGCTTATTGGAGGGCCCTCACTGCAGACAGCATCTTCATCATCTCACTGACACTGCCTCTTCTCACAGGTATGGGACAGGCTGAATAATGGCTTTTACAAGTGTGTTCCACAGAGTGATGCTGTGAAATTGCAGTATCCCTTTCACTCAGTACCTTTATGGCAATCTTGTAAATACCTTTCCTTAATCCAACCACCCAGCAGGACACAACTCTATTGAAAAATAAATCCTAGACGATACTAAAGATTCTCAAAAGAAATATTCAGAAGGAGACTGGCCTTGAAATCTATTCTGGCTGGATCACCTCACCTTTTAGATATCTCTGCCAATTGGCATACCATCAGTCTAACATAGAGAATATATATTCAGTATAGATATTGTACCATTTATCTATCATTCGTTCATTTAATTTATTGAATTAATAATCTCTGGTAAGTATCACCAATCTGCAAGGCTATGGGGAGTCTTGCAGAGAGACTTTTCCCTAGATCAAAGAGGCAACATTGATGTTGCAATATTTCTGGGACGAGTCAGGGAAAGGCAATGAACAAATCAGACAGCTGTCAAACTGGGAAGGTAAGAAAAGAAAGCAAAACAAATCCTATAGTTTGGGTCACATACAGCTTAAATCCATATTCTGGGTGACCGACACCTACCAATGGTTATTTAAATTCATTTTCCAGTAAATTTTGGCTTCTGACTAAGATGGACAAAGTTAACACACCCACCTACTTCAAGATAAATACATACATACATATGTGACATAATATATGAAATTACAGCTTTCAGGCACTGGAAAAAAACAAAGGGCAGTGAGCTCCAAGAGAGAGTAAACAAAAGGCATGACCCTTGTGACCACCCCAGCTTACTGCCTGAAGAAAATTTCAGATTGCGGCACAGAAGGTGAAAGCCCATGCAGTGTCCAGTGGTCATGCTGAGTTGAGGAGATGGACTGTAAGTCCAGGTAGGACAAAGCATCTAGTATTCACAAGATATAGTACCAGAGAGAAAACAGCTGCCTAGAGAGAGCAGTCCCTCTGAATCTTCAGCTGAGCACTGAGTATATGACAGGAAACAACCCAAGGGAAAAAGTCACCTCAAAAGATTAGAAGGAACAGTTTCCTAAGTCACATGATCACAAGGATGGGATGAGCTCATGTTCCTTCCAACTAGAGTGGAAAACCTTGTATCCCCTAGGCCATAAGGAATAGTACTTAGAAAGGTTTTGGTGCAGCAATGAGGCAAAATCAGCCCTAGACTATACACAGCTTTTTCCTTACTTAACAAAGCTTAAAAGCAGGATCCAAAAGGATCAAACTGTTTTCAAGTAACTTAACCATTTCCAAATAAGTTAACTACATCCAAGAACAGTGATCAAGAATATTTGTAGTAATCCAACAATATTCAGCACCCTGTAAAGTACTATTCATAATGAATGCATCCAATAAAAACTTAGTAAGCATTCAAAGAAGCAGGAAAATATAACCCTTAATGAAGAGAAAAATCAATTAATTAAAACTCACCCATAAATGGAATAGATGATAGAATTGGGAGATGAGGCCATGTTAAGTAGTAACATGAAAGCTATAATAAAAACCAAAATCAAACTTCTAAGCAATGAAAACTACAATATCTTAGATGAAAAATACACTGGATAACATAAAGGACTTGTATTCAGAAAACTAAAATCCATTGCTAAAAGAAACCAAAGAAGACCTCAATAAATGGAAGGACATTCCATGTTCATGGATTGGAAGACTAAATATTGTTAAGATGTCAATTTCACCCAAATTTATCTACAAAACCAATGCAATTCCAGAAAAATTTCCAACAGCCATTGTTTTTTTATTTTACAGAATTGAAAAGGCCAATTATCAAATTTATTTGGAAGGGTAAAAAGTCCTGAATAGCCAAAAATATCTATAAAAGAACAACAAAGTGTCCTATGTGGGAAAATACAACTGATGTGACCTATGGACTGTGTTTAACAGCAATACCATAAAATTCTTGCATCAATGCCAAAGATGTACTGTGCTGTTAATGGGGGATATGGAAAAAGTGTACCAAATGTACACTCTGGACCATGATTGGTGGTAATGATATTATCTCATAATCTATAACAAATATTCCACCACGGTGGTGTGTTGGTGAAAGGGTGTTGTATGGGAATTCTACACATGTGCATGATTGTTTTGTAAGTTCACAACCTCTGTAATAAAAATATATTAAAAATAAAATAAGGAGGGTTGGGGGAATAATACACCAAATAGAAGATATGAACTATAGTTAGTAGTAATATTTTCATGTTGCTCTTGCAGAGTTTGTAACAATGCAAGGCGTATGGGACCCTTGTATGATGCTATACGTGTTTGTTTTGTAAGTTCACAACTTTTACTATACACTTATTGTTTATGTATGTTCATGCATGACTGATATACTTCAATTAAAAAATTATTGTAAAAAATCAAATGTAATAACATAAAAAAATTTTAAAAAAGAACAAAGTTGAAAGACTCTTGCTTCATGAATGTAAAGCATATTACTTGACTACAATAGTAAAAACCTCATAGTACTGGCATAGAGAAGAAATTTTGACCAACGGAATAGAATGAGGGTTCAGAAATAGATCCTCAAAGTTATGGCAAAGTGATTTTTGACAAGGCTGTGAAACCCACCAACCTGGGCCAGAATAGTCTATTCAACAAAGGGTGCTGGGAGAACTGGATATCCATATCCATCAGAAAGAATGAGGACCTCTATCTCACACTTTGTACAAAAACTAACTCAAAATGGAATAAAGACCTAAATATAAAAGCTACAATCATAAAACTCTTAGAAGAAAATGTAGCAAAACATCTTCAAGATCTTGTGGTAAGTGGTGGTCTCTTAAACCTTACACCCAAAGCATGAGCAATGAAAGAAAAAATTGACCTCCTCAAACTTAAATACTTTTGTACATCAAAGGATGTCATCAAGAAAGTGAAAAGGCAGCCTATACAATGGGAGAAAATATTTTGAAACCACATATCTGATAAGGGTTTGATGTCCGTGTTATATAAAAGGATCATACAGCCCAATAATAAAGATAAGCATCCCAATTAAAAAATGGGCAAAAGACTTGAACAGAAATTTCTCCAAAGAAGAAATACAAATGGCCAAAAAATACATGAAAAAAATGTTCAATATCATTATCTATCAGAGAAATACAGATCAAAACTACACTGAAATATCATTTCACACATTATAGAATAGCCATTATTTTAAAAAACAGAAAACTACAAGTGACAGAAAGGATGTGGAGAAACAGGAGCACCCATTCACTGTGGGTGGAATGTAGAATGGTGCAGCCTCTGTGGAAGACATTTTGGCGATTCCTCAAGAAACTAAATATAGAACTGCCGAATGATCCAGCAATACCATTACCAGGAATATATTCAGTAGAACTGAAAGCAAGGGCGCGAACTGACATTTACACACTGATGTTCATATCAGTATTATTCACAATTGCTAAAATATGGAAACAATCCTAGTGCCCATCAACCGATGAATGGATAAACAAAATGTGGTGTATACATGCAATGGAATTCTATTCAGCTGTAAGAAGAAATGAATTTGGGGTGAATATGACAACATGGATTAACCTTAAGGACATTTTGTTGAGTGAAATAAGTCGGACACAAAAGGATAAATACTGTATGGTTTCACTAATATGAACCAAAATGATGAATAAACTCAAGGAGGAAAACTCTAGGTTACTAGGAAATAGAAGGCGGGTTGAGAATGGAAGCTGATATTTAATGTATTTAGAATTTTTAATAAGGTTTATTATAAAAGTGTGGAAATGAACAGAGTTGATGGTAATAAATTATAGTGAGTATAAGTAACACTGAAGATTAATAAATGTGATTGTGGCTGAAAGGGGTAGTCTGTGGATGTAATATTTCAATTGAAAGGAAGCTAGAGAATAATGTAGAGACTGTATAACATAGTGAATTCAGTGGTGGATGAATTTACAAAGTGTTAAGAATATGGTGATACACAGTAAAATCATAACTAATGTAACATAGATTATAGTTAACAATAATGTAATATTTTTGCAGCAATGGCAAAGAAGATATACCAATTCTAAGGGACAATAAGGTGGTCTAAGGGGGTATGGAAGTTTTCCTTTTGGAGTAATGAAAATGTTTTAAAATTGAGGTGATGACAGCACAACTCTGTGATGAAAATGATAGCCACAGAGTGTAAACTTTGACTAGATTGTACATAGCATGAGACTGTGTAAAACAATGAAATTTTGGTGGAAGATGGACTGTGGGTAACTGAACAACTATGAGAACATTGTCCCATGAACTATAACAAGTATATAATACTAATACAGGGTGTCAATAGTCAGGTGGGTTGGGGGAAAATACATCAAATATAAGATATTAGCTATAGTTAGTAGTAACGTTTTGATGATGCTCTTTCGTAGTTAGTAACAAATATTTCACAACAATGCAATGTGTTGGTAGTGGGGCAATGTATGGGACCCCTGTATGATGATATGCATGTTTGTTTTGTATAACATGTTTGTTTTGTATAACACAACTTTTACTATACACTCATTGTTTATGGATATATGTGTATGAATGATAAACTTCAATAAAAAAGAAAAAAATGCCCTGGATGAGGATTAGGCATTGCAGAGCAAACGAAAAGTGAATTTGAGAGCATAACAAAATATACTATCCAAAATGAAATGCTGAGGGAAAATATATTTAAAAAATGGAAAGAACATCGGTGAGCCATGGGACAACTTCAAACAGCCTAATATACTGAAATCTCTGAAAGAGAGGAGAGAGGGAGGGGATACAAAAAATATTTAGAGAAATAATGTCCAAACATTTCCCAAACCTTATGAAAACTATATCACACAGATCCAAGAAGTTCAAGGAACCCCAGTCAAAAAAAACATGGGAAAAAACTAAACCAATACACATGATAATCAAATTCCTCAAAATCAGTGATAAGAGAAAATCTTAAAAGCAGTCAGAGAGAAAAGGCATGTTTCATAAAAAGGAGCAAAAATAAAGATGGCATAAGATTTCTCCTCAGAAACAAACACAAGCAAGAAGAGGTGGAATATCTTTAAAGAAAAAAAAACAAACTTTGTATTCTGTACCAAGCAAAAATATGTTTCAATCAAGAGTGAAATAAAGATGTTTTCAGACATATAAAAGCTGAAAGAATCCATCATCATCAGATCTAGAGTACAGAAATGTCCTTTGGACAGAAGGAAAATAATACCAAATTGGAATATGGATCTTCACAAAGAAATGAAGAACACTGGAAATGGTAATTATGTGGGTAAATACACAATGTATTTTCTTTATAATTCAAACGGTATCAAAAATAATTGACCACTTAAAAATATAGAAATATATAAGGGGGCTATAAAATATAGAAGTAATAACTATGACAATGATAGCATAAAGACCAGGAAGGGAGAAATGGAAGTACAGTGTTGTAAGGTTCCTATATTAGAAGTGAAATAAAGTTTCTATATCACTTGGAAGCTATGCTTTAGTAAGTTAAATGCATATAAATATATGCATTTAAATAACCCTAAAGCAATCATTGAAAACACAAACAAACGAGTTATTGCTATTTAGCCAAAAAGGAGATAAAGTGAAATTAATAGAAAATGTTCAATTAACAAATATAGGACAGAAAAAATAGGTAAAAATAAACAAAAAACAGATGCGGGAGCAGACATAGCTCAGTGATTGAGCACCTGCCTCCTGCAATACAAGGCCCTGGGTTCAATCCCTGGTACCTCTTAAAAACAACAACAACAACAAACAAAACCAATGAAACAAATAGCAACTCAATCATGCCATTAATAACATTAAATATAAATGCTCTAAACATTTCAATTAAAAGCCAGAGATTGTCTTATTATATTCAAAAAGCAAGACCCAACAATATGCTGACTACAAGAAATCCACTTAAAATATAAAAACAAAAATAGGTCAAAAGGAGGGAAAATGATATGGCATGCTAATCCCAATGAAAAGAAATCTGGAGTAGCTAAATTAATAGCAACATAGATTTCAGAGCAAAGATTACTTGGAATAATAAGGTTCACTTTATACTTAATATTGGATCAATTCATTAAGAGGATGTAACTATCCTAAATGTTTACACACAGACCTTCAAAACACATGAGGCAAAATTTTATAGAACTGAAAAAAATAGATAAATTCACAATTTTAAAAGATTCCAACAGCCCTGTCATAATCATTGATGGAACAAGTAGACAGAAAATTGATAAAGATGTAGAAGATTTAAACAACAGTATTAATCAACTTGACCTAATTGACATATATGGAACACTTCACCTATCAACAGGAGAATACAAATTCTTTTCATGTGTGTACAGAACTTTTAGTAAGAGAAGTCATATTCTGCAGCATATAAATCTTAAGAAATTAAAAGGATTTAAATCATATAAAGAATATTCTCTGCCCACAAGAAATTAAAGTAAAAATCAATAGCAGAAAGATGTGTGGAAAAATCTCCAAATATTTGGAAACTATATAACACACCCTAAATAGCTCACATGTCAAAGAAGAAATCAGGAGGAAGAATAAAAAGTAGTTTTAATTGAATGAAATGAAACCACAACGTATCAAAACTTTGAGTTTCCCAATGAACAGTGTCTCAAACAGCAGAGCTCCTGAGGGCTCTAGAGACATCTAGACTCTATAAGCAGGGCAGACAAGCTCAGGAATTCAGCATCCTGTCAGTGGGTCTTACTTTGGAATTTATGCGCCCCAGTCTAACAGTGTCAGACTCATTTATATTTTCCCTAGACATGGCTCTTCTGCTTCTTTTATTTGAACCTATAATTAGCACTATACTTGTTAAATATATGTCCCAGAGACTTAAATCTTTAGTCTGTTCATATGCCAGTTGAGCCCTGAATTTCAGCAGAGTAGCAACACCTACTCTCCAGTTCATTGGACTTTCCAGGACAACTAATAAGGAGATGATGATGGACAATGCCCATCCCAAGGAACAGAGAGAGTCTACAACTGCAAGCAAGAGAGTTCCATCCATCTGCCCCATGGGATCTAAGCCCCCTCTCAATTAGAAACAGAGTGGGCATCACCATCCCAAAATCCTCAAGATTGGGGAATGAACAATGGACTAAAGTAGACTTAATATGATTCTATTACAGACTTATTATTATTCTAGCAATGGAAGAACTTTTATCATTGATGTAAAGGCAGTGGCCACCAGAGGTTCTG
>JAQZBX010043189.1:0-21746 GCA_029593785.1 Cabassous unicinctus | reverse complement strand
GTTCCCCTCTAGCCAAGCCCAGGAAGGCGAGTCCTAGAAAAGCCGGAATCTCACGCAGGGCACCAGGATCCAGGAGGGGTTGAGCCTGGCAGCTGACAACACTGAGCAAAAGCTAAACCGAGTCCTGGGAAAGGGAGATGCGTGCACCTGCTCCAACGAGAGCGAGCTACCTGTAGGACGCTGCGGAAGGAGGCCAGATGGGCATGTTCATAAGATCATGCGTAATTTCACTTAACTCAGCATGACCACGTTTTACTGCATCCGAGCGTGGCTGAGCTTGTGACGGCCACTTGAACACAGGCAACTCAAAATCACGCCAGTCTCCCACACAGGCACTTAGGCTTCAGCGTCCCCCTCCTTTTATTTTAATAGCCGCGTAATAGCAGACGTTTACCTTTCAGTGTAAACAGAAAATAGGTCCTTTCCCCAGATTGCTTCCCTTAGCGATCCTAGAGCCAGTCCTGTCTGAGAAAGGTTCCGGTGTGTTTTCTCATGAGATCACCGATTGTTTATATTTTCTAGTGTTTCAGTTTTTCAGAACAATATAAAGATACACAGCATGGAGCTGGTAATAAAGATTTTCTCAGAAAATATGCAACCAAGGAGAACAACACCCAATGTTCTTCCTGCTGTGGGCAGAACCCAGTAACAGATATTATGCTAAGCACTGTCCAGGGACCTGGGTGTAGGTGGAAATTGTTGAGCAATGATTGAAAACACAACAACATGACAGCGCTGTGGGTTTTAACAGGCATTTTCTTGTTGATATCTGATCCTCCCAAAGACCCTTCAAATGACATGGATAAGACCTAGATTTGGAATGGAGCGCTTGACTTGAGAAACCAACACTTACAAAGCCAGGTGAGAGCAGGGTTCTCCAAGCCTGTGCACCTCTCATCCGTTATTTGGACAATACTGCTGCCCTTCCGTCCTCCTGCCCTCCCTCCCTCCCTTCCCCTGCCCCCCTTCTTCCTTCCTTCCTTCTTTCCTCCACCCCTCCCTCCATCCCTTTGCTTCTTCCATCATCCCTCCTTCCCTCACTCTTTTCCTTTTCTCATCCTAACAACACCTTAATTTCAGAAAAAATACACATGCATCACACAACCTTTTATAATTTAAAAAACAACACTAACAGCAATACGAAAAATATATCCACTCAGCCTAAACTATGGTGAGAGAAATCAGAGAAGGGGCTGCCTGGGGGATGCTGATGAGAAGCAAGTACAAGCTCGCCCTCCAGGGGTGCGGAAAACGCCCCACTTCTCCCCCTGGGTGGACACTGCACAGGCTCTTCCCACGGGAGCCCCTGGTCTTGGAGGCCGCTGGGGGTTCCTTCGCTGCCCACTGGCTCCCCAGCGGTGGTGGCCCCTGACAGCTGTCCCAGGCACTGGCATTTAACCAGGCCTCGGCTGGCGAGCGCACGGGGGGCTGGGTGCAGGGCAGCCCATGGGGCGGCGTCAGCCGGGCCTGGCTCCCTACTTAGGATGCATTCCATGCCCGCCCTGCCCGAGCGGCTGGAACCTGAGCAGGCTGGACAGGGTCCGATCCCCCCGCGCTGGACTCCCTCTCAGCAACGGGACCCTCAGGTTGCGCTGTGGCTGCGCCTCGCTGGGGTTGGGCTGGTGACGCCGGTGGGGAGTGGGGGGAAACCTTCTGCCCCGTGCAGCCTCCCCTCCCCCGGCCCAGGGCTCCTTCTGTAGGCACCCCCACCTCTCCAGGGTCTCCACGCCCTCCATGGCGGGGGGATTCTTCAGGAGCTCAGAGACGCAAAAATATCAAACTGTGCAACGAAAACGTTTGTTCTTCATCCCTCAATAGAAGGAGAAATTTAAAAATAAAGACATGCATGCCTTACTCTCTCCACCCTCAGAAAGCTAATGCTTACTTCTCCCCACGATACATATGTGCACGTGTGAACATTTCTGTGTTTGCATGTAATTGCGTGCACATATTCTTTCCACTTTTTACCCCTTGATAGTAAGCCTGAACACTTTGCCATGACATTTGACTTTCTTCTGCACTATGCATTTCAATGATGATAATATTCCATTATATGATTTTCAATTATGTCTCTATGGTAGGACGTTTAGGTTGCCATTATAAATAAGTTCTCACCATTTCACCATTATAAATAAGACTCTGATAAATATCCTTGAGGCTCATTATATACTCAGTCTGCTGCTATTCTCTTCTAGAGCTAAAATCACTTTTGTAAGTTTGTCATTTTAAATTACCTCCCTTAAAGAATCTTCTGCCGTCCAAACAGAATTGGGAAAATCATAATTTTAATGTTGCACATACCTGGTTTAAGTCTGAATGTTCAAGATACAATCACAGTTTTTGTGAAAAGTTATTTCGAGGAAATAACTGAAGAAAATACAGATTTCCTCCTCATTTTTGTTCTTGCATATACTAATAGCTCTTTTTAATGGAGGTTTCCATTTTTAAAGCTCACTTAACCATTTGGGAGTTTTTTAAATGGTTTGAGAAGTTAAGAGTGGGGATGAGATTTTTCTCATAAATGAACCAAAGCCTATTCCACAGGAGTAAAGAGGCTCCCTTATTTCTTTTTAACATGCGCTATATTATTAAACCAATTATTCTTTAACGTAACTATCATTATTGATGATTTGATTTTTATTATTAATGGAGGAATAGGGGCAAAATCTGATTCCAAGGAAACCAAGGGGAGTTAGAAGGTGAATGAAAGACTGAAATTGAACTTGAACGAGGTTGACTCATTGACGGGTAAAGGAAATAACAAAACCGGATCCGGTCATACAAGCAGCGGGAGCATGAGTTTGGCTGCCCTTTCCTGAATTACCCTCACGAGCATGGGAGTATATCTGAAGATGCAGAAAAGGAGCTGGTTCTGAGCAAGGTCAGGGAAAAGTTGATTGCGTCCTGGGAAAATGAGGAATGGCAGAGGCAAATCTCATAGGGAAATGGCACAAATAGCAGGGAGGTCCTCTTTTTTATTTTCTGTTAAATTTTTTTGTTTGTTTTTAGAAGGTATGGGGGAATGAACCCAGGACCTTGTACACGGGAAGCAGGCGCTCAGCCTCTTGAGCTACATCTGCCCCCGAGGTCCCCTTTGTAAATATATTTTTCCAGGGGGAGAAAAGTGGGTTCAGGAAGGAATGGTAGTTTCTACCTCATCATACATAAATGCAGACTGTCTTGTTAGATACTGATATGCTTAGCTTCAGTAGTGAAGTGAGAAAGAGGATTAAATTCTCTGGAGTATAATACAGTTTATGCAAGAAAAAAAAAGGACACATCCTGATGAAATAAATTTCATTGTAAAGTTCTTGAAGAATTTTCAGTGCCAGGCTCTTTGATGGGAGGAAGAAAAGAAGCAAGAAAGACTCACCAAAATAATAATAATAATAATAATAATAATAAAATAAGGCTCCTCCTCTGAGCCCAGATTCTTGACATTCAGGCGGGGTAATTCTTTGTTGGAGGAGGGGCAGCTGTCCTATGCACGGGAGGATGAGTCACAGCATCCCTGGCCTCTACCCACTTGAGTCCAGTAGCCCATGCCCCTCCACCCCTCACCCCCCACCATGAGTCACAACAACCAAAACATCTCCAGACATTGCCAAATGTAATTTCCTCCAGTTGAGAACCACTATGCTAAATAAATTCTTTCAAAAGAATATAGTAAGTGCTGCAAGGAAGTCACTGGAAAGTATTTTAGGAGAGTAGAGGAGAAAGCAGACAATTCTGCTAGGGTTAGCGGGGAAACAGATCAGAAAGTGTGGCATTTAACTGTATATCAAATGAGATTTTCACAGACCAATTAGGGAGAAGAGGCCGAAGAAATGTGGCAGACACGCGCGTGCTTTTGGAGGGGTGGGCCCAGACAACTGTGGGAATAGTATTTCAATCAACAAGGCTTTCCAGAGACTGAAACGGAATTGTGGAGGCCCTTGCATCACCCACTGGGAGCTTCCATCTTATCCTCCAGAAAGTGGAAGATCCTGAAGCTTCTTAAATAGGGGAATGAGATCATCAAAGGTCAAACTGGCAACTTGGAAAGTTGCCGCAGCTCATAATGCAGAGGTTTTTTGTTTTTTTTTTTTAGGAGGTACTGGGGGTTGAACCCAGGACTTCGTACATGGGAAACGTGCGCTCAACCACTGAGCTCCACCTGCTCCACATGTAGAGGTTTGTTTGACATTTGGGAAGACCAATTTGGAGGACATTTTAAGATCCCTGGAAAGAAGGTAGTGTTGTATGGCCATATGGAAATGCATTAACATGGAGAATCCAAGAAAACTGATGAATCCCCGAACGGCACCAAGAGAACATTTGAATGAAAGAGAACTTGTAAGTGAAAATCTTCAGGAAATCCTTCCTTTTTTTTCTCTACCATGCTCATTTCCAGTATTTAAAATTGCAACTCACATGATAGCTGATAAAAAAATCTAAGAAAAAGATTTTGCGTCATGAATTAGGTCCATGTAAGTTATTTGGGTTTTGTTTTGAATGTATTTAAGGGAGGGAGAAAAGCAATGTGACAATTCATGTTCTTGGGAAAAATAGTTTAAAAATATATTGGATCTATGCTAGCATCCTGTTCAACCTAAAACTTGACTGCAAAACAGACCTCCCATTTACAGCTTCTTCAACAAGTTGTACTTGCTTAAATTGTATGCAGTGACTGATCCTTCTGTCTTTTATGAATCCAGGACTCAAGAATGATGTCAGCTGTCTCCTCTGTACTTGGTAAGAAATTTTAAAATCTTAGAAAACACTTTAATGTCCTGTTTCCATTGGATTAGACCAAAGCTCAAAACCTTTAGTCAAAGATACATGGAATTTGACATGAGAGATTCCCAAACACCCATCAGATTATCTATTACAGAGGAATTAATGAGGAAGAGCAGCTACTCTCAATGAAGAGAAATCACATACTCAGGTCTCTCAATTGTTAGACTTGCACCTGTTCTTACATGGTTAACTGGCAGGAGTCCTCTTGAATAACCTACTATTAAAATGTCCATGCAAAAGTTTATGACGATACTAGGACAAAAAAAAAAGTGGGACTCTCATTGACAACATAAGCATCAATCTACGACGGCTTAAACAGATGCTCTATTTTAGCTCGGGAGTGAATTTTTAACTTGCAAATCATTTTTGAATTTTAATGCTTTCCATCATCGGCAGTAGGTCCCTGGAAAAATGACTTTGTTCTGACTGACTTGAATTCATGTTCTCTTTGAATTCCAGAAGCAGGATGTGACATTACCATACAGCCTTAATTTAGACGTTACCAAGGACACACTGAGTCGACTTTGTGCGGCAGTGATTTTCACAGTGTGCTCCAAGCGTGGGTAGAAGTGGGAGAGTGTAGGGGTGGACCCAGCAAGTGAAGGAGAGAGATGAAAAGGTGCCCCCATTTCCTCACCTACCAAAGAAGCTCAGCTTAATTTCTTGTACACATTGCCCTTTTTCTGAAGATGTTTCAGCACAGAGAAGACTTTGGAAGACTATCTCAGAAGTAGATTTCTCCTCCCAATCACTCATTGAGCAGACGGTCTCATTCCTGGATTCCACAATAGAAAAGGGGAAGGAATTTGCTTTTCATTTTTATGTTTTTCTCAGATCTCTACTAATGAAACAGGACATTTTATGAATTTGGCAACATGGGAATGTGGAAGGAAAATCAGATTGGGAGATAGGTCAACTGGTTTCCAACTGTTTTAGTTTGCTTACTTATAAAATGGGTATAATTATAGCTCCCCTGTCTTTCTTTACAAAAGGTTGGGAGGAGCAAATGAAATAGTAGTTTTGGAAATGCTGTATCAAATCTAAAGTACTGGGTGGTATTACTTAAATAAATCCCAAAGAGTAGGCAGCAGACGATTCTTCTACCTTGAAAGCTAATGATGATGGATCTCTGATATCTTGCATATTTTCATATTTTTGCATAAGGCATAAAAAGTGTTTCTTTGATGTATGCAATGTTAGAATATATAATTTTATCAGAATCACTTATAACATGAAATGGCAAAATTCTCATGAAGGACCTGTGGGTATTTCTGTAAATTTGAAACATCTGCAACCTCATGCCTTAGATGCCATTTGAATACATGCCAACTGCACTTTAAAGGTGAGCCCTTTAGATTTTCCTGGATAGGAAGATCTGTGCTAATTTGAATGGGAAAGACATTCCCACATACTAATTTTTCCTTCTGCAGTAACATTCTTGCTTTTCCAGCGGCCAGGCCCTCTGGCAAGCTCAGACATCTCCAAGTGCTGCAGTCTGTGAAACAATAGGGGGAAATGGAAAGGTGGCTCAGGGTTGGGTGGGCAGACTTTGTCCCAGAGAGCAGGCACGATATTGGGCAGGGCATACCTGCCGCCGGGGACATGTGACTCAATGATGTCATTTCTCCTTCAGGATTGTTCCATCACTGTTTTGCTGAGTGCCGTGGCAGAGAGAAGCAAGACCATTTAAATTTAGAGCTGCCAGGATAGGAAATAAGACCTGGAACTGAGAATACCCTGGACGCTCCACGGCTCTTTGAGGGCATCCAGTTGGCTGGTAAAAAGCCTCACATGCTTCAGGATGTAATCCAGGAAATGTCTATTTTGAAAAACTTTAATTTTGGAGGGGGTTTGTTTGAAAAATCAACATGCATTATCTAGAAACTTCACTATTAATAACTGCTTTCCTCTTTGGTGATGTGGAAGAAAAATCTTGTGTCCGTTTATTTTTCAGTAAATATTTTTCAGCACCTCCTACATGAACAGTTCTAATCCATAAACTGGAAAAGTAGCAGTACAGAAACAGAATATCAGCTCTGCCCTCATGGAACTTTTGAGCTTGTGGGCAAGGCTATGCTATTTCCCTGTGCCAGAAGAAACTTTTATTGAAAGAGAGAAATTATCTATTTCTGGTTCCATTGTCATAAAGGCATAGCCTTTGTGGGAATTAGGTTTTCTCTTATTAATCCTTTTCTCCTACATTTCATTCTCTTCAGACGATGGTTTCAAAAATTAGGGTTATAATTATCATGGTCATCCCATAACATTTAAGTCTTTCTCATCATCCCTCTAACCCCTGGCATCTTCTCCACTATACCCCAAAGGAACCCTAAACTCTGTCCAACACAAAGCTCACCTTTTCCCCTTAGCTTAGACCCGGCTACTTTACCCCCTTGCTCACCCAGCAATAGCACTATGTGTCTTGGCTGGGAATGTCCAACCTCATCAGTCCATCTTTCACGATGCCAGTTTATGAAGTCACCATTGTATCAATTGCATGTTCTTCACATGAAAAAATATAACATACTTCTCCACTTAAAACCCCTCAATGACTCTGCATTGTCTACCAAATACAAGCCAGGTTCCTTAGCATGACACATAATTGCCTTTCCCCATTTTCCCCATTTCCCTCTCTAGACCACTGGGATGGCCATCTGCCCATTGCTGTGGCAACCTCTCATCCTAGCCCTTCTCGGAACACAGCATGCGCCTCTATGCCTGTGTGCACAGACATTCTCAGATTCTGGACTGCCTGCAACTGCTCAGCTCAAAGGATACTGTCCTGGTTTGAGTCTTTTGTGGCCCCTAGAAAATCCTATTCTTAAAGCAAGCCCACTCCTATGCCTGTAAACCCATTGTGGATGGGACCTTTTGATTAGATCACTTCAGTTAAGGGCCTTTGATTAGATTGCAGGACCCAGGGCGGGTCTTAATCCTTTACTGGATTCATATATAAACAGAGATGAGAGGAGGAAGAGCTGCCATGTTAGCCATGTGAGAGAGGATTCCAGGATTGCCTGTAGGTACAGAAAGACAGAGAAACCCTGAGAGAGAGGATGGAGGCTAGCATCAGTAAAACAGCCAAAGCTGAAGAAATGAGAAGAGGGGTAGACAAGCCATATATCTGATCATCCACAGCTGAGCTCAGGGAGGAAGACAGCCTGCAGGAGAAGGCAGAGACCAGCTGCCATTTTACCTTGCCATGTGGCAGCAGTCCAGGATCACCAACAGCCAACCCTGATGATGCCTTGATTTGGACATCTTCACAGCCTCAGAACTATATGCTTGTGCCCTAATAAATTCCCACTATAAAAGCCAACCCATTTCTGGCATTTTGCATTGGCAGCCTGTAGCAAACTAAAACAGACTTCCTTCCTCAAATGCTAAGACCTGGTGCCATTGTTTCTGAGTCACATGCCCATTCATCTTTTATTAAAGCACAATCTTCTCTGTAACATTTGGTACACACCTGGATTGTACAATTTACCAAGTAACATAAACATCTTTTGTTTCCCATCTCTTATTCAAAAACAGAGTTTCTTCCATGTGGCTTAACTTGCTTGATATCCCCAGGGTGCAGTACAGCCCTTGCACTTAGTACATGCCCTACTCAATAAAGTTAGCTACAATAAGAGATAAATATAAATCACATTTTTAAAAAAGTATACAACAAGGCTCTGCCCAGATCAAGATGGTGGAGTGAGGAGCTTCAGGGCTCTATCATCCCATAGAAGCTTTGAACAAGCAACAAGAACTGGCAGAAACAACTTTCTCAAAGCCTCCAAAATGTTAAAAGATTGCATTAACAGGGCTAGCACTGAATCAAGAAAAAGACTACATAAAAGCAACAGGATCTCTTGGTGCACCGGCTGACCGTGCCCCCATCCCTCACCAGCTTGGCAGAGTAACCTTCATGCACATACTGGGAGAATAGATGTTTGGCTCAATTTGTCTGGTGGCGGCCTGAGCGACTTGCCATCCAAGAAGGTGGCCTGTATGTAGAAGGCAGATCACAGAGCTCCCCATGTAGAACACTGTGAGAGAGCAGTTATGTTTTGCAGCCTTGGGCAAGGGATTGCTGGCTGTAGGACATACAGTGTCAGGGGCATTCAGAAACTTTTTCTAGGGAAGAGGGAACATTCATATCCATGTAAACAGGGGAATTCCTAGGGCCACATGCACATGCCTAAAATAAGACACATGTGCCAAAAAGATTGGAAAGCCCTACCTTTGACCTCAAGCCATTCTCTAAACTCATAGAACGGATAAGCCTTGAAGGAGAACATTTGCACAGGTCAATCTGCAAAGATTGGGAAAGGTATGTTCTTTTTTTTTTTTTTTTTTCTTTTTCAGTTTCTGGCATTCAAGGAAAGCTCTGTTGAAGAACAGCAACCTCAGAATCTAAATTCCAGTGATAACACATTAAAATATCAAAATGTCTAGCTTTCAGCAAAAGACTAAAAAACATACAAAGAAACAGGGAATGATGGCCCAGGCAAAGGAGAAAGTTAAAGTATTAGAAACCATCAATGAGGAAGGCCAGACCTTACCAGAAAAAGACTTAGAAAATGACCCTAAATATGCTCAAAAAAGCTAAAGGAAAACATGGACAAAGAACTAAAGGAAATCAAGAAAACTTAATAGATGAATGAAAACAGAATATCAATAGAGAGATGGCAATTATGAAAAGAGACCAAACAGAACTGAAGACCATTGTAACAGAAATTAAAAATTCTCTAAAGGGGTTCCACAGCAGATTGAGCTGGCAGAAGAAAGAATCAGTGAACTTGAAGATAAGACAATTAAAATCATCCAGTATGAGAAGCAGAAAGATGAAAGACTGAAGAAAAGTGAATGGAGTATGAGGAACCTGTGCGACACCATCAAGTGGACCAGTATGTACATTGTGGGAGTCACAGAAGGAGAAAAGAGAAAGGGGCAGAGAGAATAGTCAAAGAAATAGTGGCTGAAAGCTTCCAAAATTTAACAAAAGACATGAATGTACACATCCAAGATGCTCAATTAACTTTAAACAAGACAAACCCAAATAGACCCACACTGCACCATGCTGTGATCAAACTATCAAATGCCAAAGAGAAGGAACAAATTCTGAAAGCCTCAAGAGAGAAGAAATGTGTCACATACAAGGGCGTCTCAATAAGACTAACTGCCGATTTCTCATCAGAAGTCATGGAGGCAAGAAGGCAGTGGAACACATTTAAAGGGCTGAAAGCAAAAAGCTGCCAACCAAGAATTCTACATCTGGTAAAACTTTCAAAAATGAGGGAGGAATTAATATACTTCCAGATAATGAGAAGCTGAGGGACTTCTTCACCACTAGACTGTCCCTACAAGAAATACTAAAAGGTCTGTGGGTTGAAAGGAAAGGACACTAGGTAACTGACTGAAGCCACATGAAGAAATAAAGATCTCTGGTAAAGATAAAGACACAGACCTATATAAATAAATGTCAGTACTATTGTAATTTTTTTTTCTAACTCCACTTTTTACTTCCTACAGCATCTAAAAGGCAAATGCATAAAATGCTATGATAAACCACTGTTTTTGGAATCATATATGTAATTTGTGACAAGAACTACATAAGGTGGGGGGACAGAGGGTTATAGGAACATACTTCATGTATGCTATTGAAGTTAAGTTGGTATCAAAGTAAATGAGACTGCTCGAGTAAGAGTTTAAATTGAAGCCTCATGGTGAGCACCGAGAAAATATCAGTGAATATGCAAACCCATAGAGACAGAAAGTAGAGTACAGGCTTCCAGGTTGGAGAAAGGGGCATTAGGGAGTTAATACAAAATCAGTGCAGGCTTTCTGTTTGGGGTGAAGGGAAAGCTTTAGTAATGGAAGGTGGTGAGGGTTCTGCAAGTTTGTGAATGTGATTAATCCCACTGAATGGAATGCTTGGGAGCAGTTGGGATGGGTAGGTTTATGTTGTATATATATGTTTCCACAATTAATAATAAGAGAAATATAACTAAAGAGATAAACAATTAAATGTAATACACGATCCTGGACATATCTATCAAGGGAAGAGAAAAGATTCAAAGAGACATTATTAGGACATAAGAAAAAACTGGAATATAGAATGTAAGCTTTACATCAACGTTAAATTTCTTGAATTTGATACCTGCACTTGCGATGATTACCTAAGTGAATGTCCTTGTTTGTAGGAAACGTACATGGAAGTATTATGTCTTCAAAGAGTATGATGTAGACAGCAGGCTGTTAAACGTTCAGGAGCTGATAGGTAGGTAGGTAGGTAGGTAGGTAGGTAGGTAGGTAGATAAATACAGCAAAGGCAGAAAAATGTTATGGAGTACAATGGGAGGTTGGGGCATGTTGTATTCTCTGAATGGGGTTTGTATTATTTTTCAACTGTCCTGTACATTGGA
This sequence comes from Cabassous unicinctus, assembly GCA_029593785.1. Lineage (NCBI taxonomy): Eukaryota > Metazoa > Chordata > Mammalia > Cingulata > Chlamyphoridae > Cabassous > Cabassous unicinctus. Next base: position 10,554 of record JAQZBX010043189.1, on the reverse strand, counting down.
AATTATTTCAAAATAAAAAGTTAAAAAAACTATGCCACTTTTTATCTATGAAAAGAGATTTAGCTATTCAAAATTACATGCCATCCTAGCTCATCTTAAAGCAAGTTACTCTGTAATAGTAAATCCCTCTCTCAAGTAATTACTTTCAAAATTTTACTGCTTCATAAATTAGGTATGCATCTGCATTCGTAGAAACTTTGAAGTTAAAAGTGTTTACCTTGGGGACTTATTCTGCTCTTCTCTGGGCTATCTAGGAAAATATTTCCTCGGTATTGGGCTACCTTCTAGGGCAAAGAAGCCACATTGAAAGGAAGAACAAAAACAAGAACAGAACCCAAACATCTGTGCCTATCTTACAAGCAGAGGATAAAGGAGGGTGTCGAAACTCTAAGGAACTTACCAAATGGGAACCATGGAAGTCATAATGAAATCCTATATAAAATCCCTTTCCAAAGAGAGAGCCAGTGTGGGTGTTGCACAGAGTCAGACAGGTTTCAAATGCTTGTCCAAGATGAGGACTTGACCTGTAAATTCTCAAGAGCTTGTTTGCCTCTGGCCCCTGGGCTTCTTTTGTGTGGTCTGGCTTCCATTGCTTCAAAACAAAGGGATTATTTTACTCTGCATCTTAGGAGAGCAGAGCAGATACTTGATGGGTGATTCCTAGCAAGGTTGAGGAGTGGCATGTGGACCAGAGAAGAAGATATTGAGCAAGCTCTTGCCTTGCTGGTGAGAAAGGCAAATATTGGAGCTAGGGCATAATTAAAAAACAGGCAAGTAAAGGTAAGTCTTCCTTCAAATATGCAGGTTTTAGCAAGTATTTCATTGCTTGTAAATTTAGATTTTAATTTAATGTTAAAATAAACAACATAAAGCACACATCCACCTCAATGAGCTGCTCCTTAATGAATACTTCTGGACTAAATAAAATATTCTCCCATTTTTCTCTCTCTCAACCCACACCCAATTACACCCCTACCTTGGCAATATGCATGCTGAATACACATAAAGTAGTAGAATTGTGGGGTAAAAAGTGCATTGGTACGGACTGCTATTCTTTTGTTGTTGGAGCTTCTGCTGGCCAAGACACTTGATTGCAGGTAACACTGGCACACTTCAGGAGTTTAAGTAGCATCCCTGGCCTCTACCCACCAGATGTCAGTATCACTCCCCTAAGTTGTGCCTACTGCAAAGGTCTCTAAATATTGCCACATATTCCCAGGGAGGAGTGGGGTAGGGGTGGAAGGGGTGGAGTAGGCGTGGGAAGGGTGGGCAAAACGACCCCTGGTTAAAAGTAGATGTAAACTCAAAAAGCACGTAGTCTTGTGGATGGCTTTATTCTCTTACACCTGGAAATAGAGAAGAATGCGTGATTCTTTCTTGTTTCAAAATCATTGCAAAAATAATAATAAAGTTATTACTCCAAGGCCTTTCTTTAACCTCACGAGGAAGAAGTCAAAGTTGGCTTCCTGGGCTCCTGGTTGGAGAAGGGTGAGCAAATTTATCTTGCTGCCTTCCCATTTACCTTGTCATGCTCTCTCCCCATCCACAGAGCGGCCACACAACCGAAGAGTCTTACCATCTGCTTGCATCTCAATCGCACAATCTCCTTCCATGAAAATTTTCTCCCACAGTCAACAAATGCCTAATTTCATTTTTATGGTGTTTTTTTTTTTTTTTTTTTTAGAATGATTGGATTCACTAAAAAGTCAGAAGTCACATCCTCAATGGAGGATTAGATAATATTTCTTTTCAAATGACAAGGACAGGTTTCCCATTAGGGAACCGAATTACATATATCACACAGTTGTTTGTAAGAATATCACACTGCATTATGTGTTATGATGTATAAATCACCAATGCCTCTGAATTTTAAATCAACAGCTGTGCCAAGGCTAGATGCCTTTGATTTTGTAAGGCTAAGTTTTCCTTTTAGGTCCTGGCTGGAATGGCAGATCTTACCAAAGAAACACATTCAAGCAGGCATGGGAAAAACAGCCATGGGTACCAATAAACTGTTTGGCATCTGGAGGGCAAGGGGAGATGAGCAGAATTTTAGGAACCTTTTCTCCTTTCTGAAGGCTTCACTCGCAGCTCTCCTAAATGAATTACTCCACGCAATATAGTACACCCTGGGGATCCCACTGGCAAGCAATTAATTTTCTTGCCAGTATTATGAGACCATTTGCAAGCTGCTTGGAAGCCAAGTCTCTGCTCTTTGAAATCACTTTTTAAAGACTAGCTTCCAGTTGCCACTCCACATGTATATGCCTTGGGATATATGTATTTTATCTGAAGTATTGACAGGTGGCTGCAGGGAGGATCGATATCAGGCATTGCTAATAAGAAATAAACAAGACATATTTGCAAGGGGCAATGGTTTCCTTGATTATTTCTGCCTTGCTGCTGTTTCTTCAGAACCAGCACTCCTCAGGGCTCTGGCAATTATTGACTCCAAGTTTCATGATGTGTCTGGGCCAGCCATCACAGGAGCACACCAACCGTTTGCTTTCCCCTGCTGATCAAAGCTCAGTGTGTGTTTGCCATAACCTACACACTTTGTCTTTTCCTGAGGAATGGGCCATGTTGTCCATGGAAGGATGTGATAATTAGAGCCTGGCTGTGGTTTCACCAGCTTGAACCACAATTTTGCCATTCTTGCTAAGTTCTACAGCTTGCATACTTTGAAGCACTTCATTTCACTTTTCCTGTGTTGAATAGAGTCTGGCACCTAGCAAAAGAATGACTATAATTGGGAAATATCAGAAGATGGCCAATTTAGAAACTTGATATGGCCTTTCATGATGGATCCCAAGGATGGTATATGCTATACTCGATTTCCTTAAGTTTGGATGGAAGGCCTTTCAAATTTTTCTATTCTGTGCTTTAGATACTTTCCCCCAAGGTCCACCCTCTCTATCGCCACACACACAAGAGAGTTGCTATTCCCATCAGGACCTAGGACCTTGCAAGTTGACACCCATCGCCCTTAATCTTGTTCCACAGCGTTTTATTGGGACTAGTGATTTGTTTGTATATTTTGTCTTATATGTCTCCGATCTAAAATGAAATGTTGTCCAAGAGATAGGGTGTGTTTTCCCTTGGACCTACTATCTTTTGGAAGATGCGATAGCATAAATTATCTCTTCAGATTAGAGAGACAGGTTAGCTGCTGCTATGTGCTGCGCCTCTCTAGGTCCTCTATGTGTTCCATGTCTAGCAGGTTTTCATCTGTATCAGCACTGTTGCTCCCCACCACCGGGGTTTCTGAATTTTTAAATAGAGAGAATATGTGGAAATAGTCACCAGGTATCCTCCTGTCTTTAATACACTTAACAATACCAAGGCTTTGCAGGCATAGCTAGCTCTTAGAGGGCTTATTGTGGATCAGGCACTGTTATGTATGTGTTTCAGGCAATCTCTTTGGCATCCCTATGGGGAAGGGACTAGAATTATTCCAAATACTGAGATTAAGACATGGAGGCAAAGAGAGGTGAACACACTGCTGAAAGCAACTCATGTTAGTGGTGGAACCAGCATTAGAATGGAAACATTTCAGCAAGGCCCGAGAACAACTGGATCCCTGAAGATGCCATCGCTAATTCCCTCTGGGTGCCAGTCATTGTTCACTGAACTTGCATTCCACAGCTGGATTTACTTTGTTGGGTCAAAGTTTTTATTGCAGATAGTTCTGTGATAGCAAAATCATAGCTGACATACAGCAAGAACATGTGACTCAGCCGAGGGAGATCACGAAGAACTGACGTTCTTGCTGAGACCTACCCTAGAATAAAAGTGAGAGTTATGACTGGGATTGTATCACAAGAAGAAAGCAAGGACGGTTGGAAATCCCTGAGAGAAATAGGAACAGAGTATAATTAAAAGACAAAATAATTCAGCATATCTGGAACATGGGTAGAGTGCTGGGGTGGGGCGGTATGGTCTGATAGGAGTGCTGGGTATCAACAGGGAAATTAAGAGGGAAAAAATGAACCTCAAAGTCCGCACATGGTGCCACCAAAAGCCTGGCCTAGATTTGACACATCTGGACAAGGTGTGAATGAGGAGGTGAGAACAAACAGGTCTACTCATCTTTTTGGGTGGGCACGGCTTGGGTTAGTTCCCAAGTATATGTTTAAATTTTGTTCCACCACTATTGAAGTTCAAAGAATTTTTACCTAGCTTCTGACTATGAATTCTTGCCCCATGTCATGTCAACTATGGTGTCATTTCTACTTTCCTTTTCCTCACATCTGTTATTGGGATGCTGGAAGAAGTGTTATCTCAGGCTGCCGCAGGACAAAATTTCGTTTTAATTGGTGAGCCTGGCTCTTCAGACTCTTGAAATTCTCCAGGTTCTTTTCTTCACTAGACTTGCTCAACTCTTGAAACTAGGATGAGCCATCATTCTATGTTCCTTAGCTCTCACTAGTCTCTTTTCCCAGAACAGTCTTGCTTCTCTTCCAGTGTCATTCATGACCCATGACATGTTCCTCCAGCCGTGGAATTGGAGGGCTGCTGCTGGGCAGGGAGAGGGCTACAGAGATTGTCACCAAAGAATATCTCATGAAGAACTGGATCATGAAAGATGGATATGTGCTCCCCTAGCAGGCAAGGGGTAAGGGTATTCTAGACTAATTGATCCTTTCTAGAATCTATTCTCTTTTCCCTCCAAAACAACCTAGACCTTATTGCCAGATGACTCCTTCATAACGTGAATCACTAACACTTTTTTGTTCATATACGCAGGGGAAGGCAGTATGATATTCACCAGGGACTCTGGGGTGACGTCGTAATTCCATGCAGAAAGGACTTGTTATTAGAGAAGGGAATGCACAGGCCCAATTTCTATTCACTTGCACCAGTCCCACAAAGAGGTCCTGTCGTTTTTATTTTGCTATCTCTTTATAGATTGCTTCCTGCCTTCTGGTGCATTTCCCTTCAGCCCTTCCATGGTGATATGTCTTCTCAGCACCTGGTCTCTTAAGGGAATGTCATCGCAACAGATGAAATTTGCCATGAGAATATGGAAATGTCCATGTTAAGTCGGAATCTGCATTTCCAGTCCAGTTTTCTATCTGATACACTTACTTTGGCCTCTCCAATGGGGTGGATATCACCATGGAAGGAAACCAAAAGAGTGGAAGGGAATAACATGGAAGGCAAATGAAGGGACAAGAAAGGAATATATGAAGTGGACTATACGGAGGCCCTCTATAAGCCATGTGCCTTTTGGGACACCACAGTAGTTAGAATTCCTGTGTTCAGAATTCACAGTCAATTCTCCTCTTGACACTGGGACTTTCACTTCATCCCCTTTGCTGCAAAATAAAGATTCAGGGTTATCTATTCGTCTTGTTTTTAAGAAATTGAAGGAAAATATCAAGTACTCATCCCTAAAAACTTTATCGCCATTAATTTGAAGTTGTGTGAAAAAAATGTATGCTTCTTTTTGGGCATTAGACGCCTATGTTCATATATTAAGATCATTGTTGCCTATTCATGGCATTTTTATCATTGCATAAATGTTCATAATAATTTCTCACATTCTTGACATAATTATAAGGTGCTAGGCTTTTCACGTTTGTCAATTCTTTAATCCTTAGAACAATTCTGCAGTGTGGATGGCATTATTTTTGTTGTCTTACAGACGACAAAGCTGGAACGTAGGTTGAATAACGTGCTCAGCTTGTGGGTAGCAGAAGGGGAGCTGACCCGGGTCTGCCTGCTTGCATTCAACGCCTCTGTGAATTATTAAAGCCAAACAGATACATCAACATGAGCTTCTGCCACGAAGCTCTCTGGCCTGCTGCTTATCTCCTGGAGTTGTGTTCATGGTCATGTGTTCTGCCATGAGCTAGTAACACAGATGAAGATGCATTCAGCCAATCTATGCACCCCACTTTATTTATACCCGAGGCTCTACTGTCAGCCAACAGTGTTTCATAGGAAAAAAATCAGCATTTCAAAGAGTTTGCTTTAAGGTCTTCAACAAGTAGAAAACTGGACCCTGGCGCTAGACACACAGGGGCCATTCCTTAAATACTTGGGGAATGAATCGAATTGCACTTGCAAATCAGAGTCCTTATTTTTATCAGCCCCAGTGTGAATTCAGAGACTGAATGTAGTCTTTTTCCTATTTATGACAACTCTTAAAAAAAAAAGTGTGCTTTTAGGCAGTTATTCCTCTTGTGTAAATGTGTAGTGTTCAGTTTTGCACAGCAAAGAACTAGCTTTACTTATGGGCAGCCATTCTATTATTGCCAGAACCGTACAATTCAGCCCAGAGTTTGTTATTCATATTTAATGGATGTCAGTGGGTCTGTGCTCTGGCTTCAGAGAGATTTATAACTGCTGGTGGGCATATCTCATATTTCTTTTGTATTTCCCCAGTACTGGGTAGACTCTCTGTTCACGTGGGTGGGCTAGCTCCTGGTCTAGTTTGTAGGTACAGAAAGAGCCAATTATCTTCAAAAAGTAATGTGAAAACAGTAGCCTCAGCCTGGAGCCCAGGTACAGAAATAGACTCTTCAGAGCCACAGTTCAAATCATAACATTTTCCAATCTTGCTGTTGACTTCTGTGGCTCAACCCAAATCAATTTTCCTTGTCCAGAAGAGACGTACACGTATTGAAGGACCAGAGGATTTGGACAGAGTATCAAAATTTGAAATAAAGATAACATAGACACAATTATGTTTCCTTTTGCCTTATGCCCCAGTTTGGCTTGTTGTGACATATTACTGATCCTGCCTTTTATTTAAAATGCGGATGTTTTGTTCATCATGGAATTTTTACTTTATTTATTTATTCGTTTGTGTGTTTGTTTATTTATTTGGAGGTACCGGGGATTGAACCCAGGACCTTGTACATGGGAAGGAGGTGCTCAACTACTGAGCTACATCCACTCCCTCTATTAATTTTTAATATTGCATTAGATTATTACGTATCTCAATTATGGAGGTTTTGGTTTTTTTTGGTGCCACCATGGATTTTGCACTGACATCTCGCCTCATTCCCTTCTCCCTAATCCTGCCTCTTTCTCCAGCCCCCTAGAAACGGATCTTGCCACAAACTCTAGCATGCCTCCAAAATCTTTCTGGCACTTTTAGAAAGAAATTAAGCGCTCCAAGGAAAGAGACTGCTTTTAAAGACAGAAGAGTAAATGTGAAACATATGTTCATAGTGCCTCAGTGGTGTGCTCTTTTTCCTTTTCTCCCAGAAGAAACTTGGAGTCTAAAGCAAAATCAAATACATTAAAATATGAATAAGTATTTTTACAAGGATCTGCCTCAAGTAACCCATTAAATAACAACCCTGAAAGCAGATTTTATGCTGCAAGTTTTCCTGAGAACGTATTTTACTCTCCCAGATGGGAGAGATGCTCATTTGAGAAGAATGCCATTTAAGAAGCAGAAACAGCAGTCTTCTCATAACCTATTTTAATGTTTAAAACCTGACAAAATCAGGACAACATGAAGTTTAATGTAACTCTCGGGTTGCACTGTTTTTTGCCAAAGTAGTGAATGTTGAAATTTTGCAAATTGTTTGCTCTAAAACCAACTTAGAGTCACATTTCCAAACAGCGTCAAATATATCCCTGCTCTCATGTTTTCCTTGTTTTCATATATGTAAAAATGGATATCTCTGACTATTACTGGTTTTATTAAAAGCTGCCCCCTCTTGCTCCCGTCATCAAGGCTATAGCTCAAACCCACCCCTCCCTTCTCTAAATCTTATCACGTTTATCATCTTTAGTGCATAATTAAAAGTAGTTTTCACATGTGTGGGTCCTGACATGCCCATTAATTTGCAAGCACTTTGTGGAAAAGGTTTATGTGCTTCTATAACCCATTACATCTTGTTTTAAAATAAAGTGTTAATAAGGCATAATACTGTAATATTAGTCTTACATGATTTTAAAATATTTCCATTTTTAAATTGAGAAAACCAGAACACAAAATTATGAACCATGAGTCACAACATTTCTCCTATCTTTCAGTCCAGTTAATACATAAATCCTTCTTTTAGGAACTGCATTGCATTGGAGGGATTTTTAAAATTCCACCGTGGGTGAGGATTTCACAGATTTTTGACAGAAGGTAAAAGGAGTTTTTTGTTTTTTTTTTCTTGGCAGATGAAAGGAATTTCAAACAACAGATTGGCTTTCTGGGCATGAATCTCAGGATGAGAAAAATATAGAGTCACATATTGTAGATGAGAAGGAAAAAGCCCCACAAAATTCTCATGAATCATGTGTGATGTTCAAGTGTTAAACTATTGAGACGTCGTTGCTGGAAAAGCTAGAGTAAGTGAAAGTTGTACATTTGATTTTTACCACTTCCTTTCCTATTCTTGCTTAGTAAACACTAGGTGGAATATTCTATGCCTTCTATCTGTCTTAATAATTTATTTCCAAATATGATTTTATTTGGTTAAATGTGAGAACACAAAAAGCTATGACAGATATGCTGAGCTGATTTGGAAGGTAAGCTCAAGATTAGTATAGGGGTCATTGGCTCCTAATTTATGTCTGGGACACAGGGTCCCCTCGTGATGTACCCTACGAGTCTTTGCAGTAGTAGCTGTCATAAGCGTATATAGAAATGTACATTCCTCTTTATGTTCTTGGTTCCAGAGAGTTTATTTGATTTACTTTCAGTTCATGCCTCTTCATCATCCTTTCTCCTTGCAAAGCCCTTCTTCTGCTTTATTCTATGTAAAACCTTTCTACTTTCACACCACTCTTACCCCCACTGTCTCGTTTTAAATTCTTCTGTACGACCTGCATTCGAATACCCTGTATTTGTCTCTGCCTCCGTGTCCAGTTTCACTGCATGCTCCTGATGTCTCTGTATGTCCTCTGTCCCTGTCTACTCCTAATGAGGGTAAACATAGAGTACACTTGAGATATTCAAAGGTCTTTGTCTAAAACAACCCACGTGACCACACGTAACTTCCAGTGGCGTGAAAACACCACGTGGCTCCAAAAGGAAACTCACAACATTTGCAAGCTGGCTAGGACCACCACATTGTATTTCCCTTTACATTCTTCTTAGGAGATGGGATTTGTTGGTTTATTTGGTAAATTTGGAAGAACGGGTATTTTTATTTTGACTTAACTGAGTATGACAAGTGTTCACTTTGTGGTTAGCTTTCTGTGTCTTCTTTAAGCAATCTTTTCTTATCTGGAAGTCATAAAATTAGTCCCATCTACTGTCTTCTAAATCTTCTACAGTTTTGCCTTTTACATTTATTTCCATTGGAGTTATTTTTGGTCTATGGTGTGAGGTAATGATCCCTTTTTTGTTTTCTTCACTTCTTCCTTATATATATATATTGAATTTCTGAGGTCACATTTTTTAAGTACTCCTTTTCTTAATGCATGCCTCTAATTCTTGGGATCACAAGTCTGTCCATGCTGCTGTTTGAGGTTCAAATGTGAAATGAATCTCCTTGAATTATATATATATTCCATAAAGAGGCTAGGATGCAGATAATGGAATCTTGAATTTTGCACTGTAGTGACTCTGAGGTTTTGTTTTGCTGTTTTATTTGTTTTTTGCTTTGTTTGTTTACTTTTGCTCTTATCTTCATTATCTTGTTGTATGTTTTCTCTATTCTTCCTTTGAGTGATTATTTCATGAAGTTTTAGCCTTTCTTTCCTTTTCTTTTTTTCCTAACATGAGCATTTTGGTCTAAAATTTTCCTTCTAATTTCCTTTTAAATGCCACTTCACTGATTTTGATATGTGATGAATGTGTTTAGTACTTTTCATTTTCTGATCTACATCACTATTTCTTTATTCCCCCATTAATATTCAGAATTATACTTTATGAAAAATATGGTACTTTAGTTATATTTTATTTGATTTCAAATATAATTTCATTGTGCTCAGGGAATGCTTTCTGCATGATTCCTATCGTTTTAATGTGTTGAGACTTGTCATAGAAGGTAGACACTTTTTTACATGTTCATGTTTGAAAATAGTATATATACTCCAATTATTGGATCAACGTTTTATTATCTATCAATTAGAACAGCATGTTAATTGTGGTGTTTAAATCTTCAAAATTTCTTCTTTCTCCTTCCCTTCCTCCCTTCCTTCCTCCCTACCTCTCTTTCTCTCTTTCTTTACTGCTAGTTCTATCAGTTACTAAAAGACATTGTGGTTTTGTAAATATCTCCTTATAGTTATGATTTATTTGTTTTGGCTATATATATTAATTGCATACAAGTTTAAAATTGAAATGATCCCCTGGTGAATAAATTGTCTTTTGTGAATGTTATGCAGTGCCCTTTATTGTCTCTATTAAATAACATTTTCCTTAAAATGTTTTTGTCTGAGAGTTATGCATCTGTAGTTGATTTATTTACCTTAATAATCATCTAGTATATCTTTTGCCTATAATTTTAGCTTTATATCATAATCCTTTAGGTATATATCACACACATGTATGGATACACGCACCAATAAAATATGTATGTGAATTTTAAAAATCCATTCTAATACTCTGTACTTTTGTACCTGGAGAAAAAATATATATATTTATTCCTG
>JAQZBX010043188.1:7500-21751 GCA_029593785.1 Cabassous unicinctus | reverse complement strand
TTATTGTTCTTTTTTTTTTTTTTTTTCCCCTTCTTTTACTGGGAGGTCCTGGGGAACGAACCCAGGTCCCTCCATATGGGAGACGGACGCCCAGCCATTTGAGCCACATCTGTCCCCCTTATTGTTCTTTTTCTAGAAAACCTAGTGTCATTCCTTTGAAGGCAAAGTCTCTTTCCCCTCCCCGCCCCTGACTGCTTTTACTGTTTTCTTTTTGTCTTTGGTTTTCAACATTTTGATTATGTGACTAGGGTGTGTGTGCGTGCATGTGTGTATGTGTACGTGCACGCATCCACACGTGCACATGTTTTCATCCTGCTTGGGCTTTGTTGAGCATCTTGAATGTGTGGGTTGACGCTGATGTCTTTCTTTAACTTTGGGCAGTCCTGGCTGGTACCTCTAATTTAGATACACCTTCTTTCCCTGTCCTCTTCTTCCAGGACTCCAAGCACATTTATGGTTGACTGCTATACTCTAGTCTACATGTGTCTTATGATCTGTTCTTCCCATTCTTTCTTCTCCTTATTCTTTAGTTTTGTTATATTTACATGTTTGCTATATTTTTATATGTCTGATATATTTTAGTTTTGATATATTTCTTAGTATTCCCTAGTCCTATCTTGGACTCTGTTTATCTTCCTATTAAAGTCATCCAATGAATTCTTAATGAAACTTTAATTCTTTTTAGTTCTAGAATGTCCTTTATAAATGTATCTATAGTTTACAATTTTCTATTGCAGCACTCCATTTTTTTTCATCCATTTTTGCCCCTCTTTTCATCTGTTTCTTTAACATGGTGATTATAGTTATTTCAGAGTCTTTGTCTCATTTTTACCCTGGATTATTGGTTTTATGTCCCTGCTCTTTACCATCTAGGAATTTCTTGGTTGTGGGCTCAACGTGGTGTATTAAAAAACACTGAGGCTGCAGATGGCGTGTTATAACAAGAGAGATGCAGGGATGACTCACCACAGAGGGCTGAGCTATATCAGGGCTGGGTTGGACTTCTGGCAAAACTTGGTCCATCTGGGGTTTGTCCTTGATTCCTGGGTTTGACCAGCCTCCATTTCTGACTGAGACCCGGTTGGGTGGGTTGCCTCCCTTGCCTCAGCCCTAAAAGGCAGGACGTGACTGACTTCTGTCCATTAGAGGTGTGGAGCTTGGTTCTTCATGCAGGTAGCTTCAGAAACTGGCAGGCATCTGGAGGTAAGACTGCGTGTGGGGCCCCTTTGTTCTAACAGAGCTTTGTCTGCTAGGCACTGCGAGACCAGGAACAGCTCCACTCTGTGTCCTTTCCTTCCACACCTTTGCCGGGGGACCTAACTTTTTCAAAAGTGAGAAATCTTTTCAAAAATGATTATGAGTATGTCAAAAGCACCACGAATTAACAGACTAATTTGGTGACAAAAAAGGAACCACCACTAATCTGAGTATAAAATAATTTAGTCAATTTATATTTAAAAAGACTCAAGTTTAAATTTTATTCCATTATTCACGTCACAGTTTTTAGTAAGGATCTATTAATACACCCTTACATGTGCATTTAGCTATATACAGATATGTAAATATACAAATATACATAAATTTTAACTATGGCTTTAAAATATAATTACCTTTATATTAAATAAATACGATAGTGTTCTATGAGATTTATGCTGAGCCAGAGAACACCATGGCCTAGCTGTGAGCACAGCCTGCCTCTGTGCGTATGTGCCAGGCCAGCTCTTGAAGGCAAGGGGCTGCTTTTCTCAAGCTTTAAAACATTGAGAACAGTGCCTGGCACGTGGTAAGTTCTCAGTAACTGAGATAACCATCGTAATTATTATTTTTCATTGCCAGAAGGGTTTTTGTACCCCTTTCATAGTTATGAAGAGAGTATTTAGTACTTAACCAGTGGTAGCAACAGAAAACATGAGTCAGTCTGACACCACAGAAGTCATGTAGTACTCCTGTTTGGTGAAGGAGAGTGCCCTCTCTTCTGATAATCTAGTCCTTAACAATATAAAGCTGACTGTCTCTATAAATTTCACAAGTTGAAAGGGTCCGCCTCAAATTCTTAACCTTCACTACTACTGAGAGCAGAATCCCTAGAGTGTGAAAAAGAAACTTCTTTTAAAAAATTTAAGAAGCATCACTATATCACCTAGGGAAAGTAATATTACTTTATATCCTGCTATTAAACCAGTTGCATTCAAATTCCAATTCATAATGATTACTTGTGTTGTTACTGGCAAGAACATTCATCTCAGACTTGTTTACAAATTTCATCATTGCTGATAGTTGCATAAGTGACACAGCACTACTTTACATGTTCTGACATCCACAGTATGGTTAGAATTCTAAAAATGTTTTGTTTTAACTCTTAAGTTAGCTTGGAGTGGTTTTTACTTTTAGCTTTTGGTGCATTAAGTAGCCATGGGAAGGGGAAGAGCGCCTTTATTTTCTATGGTCACTATTCATCAAGACAAGGACTGAGAGGCCAAGGTTTAGATGACATTTTAGAATGTAAGAGTGGCTTTGCTTCAGGAGGGACATCTGCTAGATGTATCTTATACTTCATTTTAGTTCTTTTTGATCAGCTGTTTAAACAAACCCTTGATAATACTAGATTCAATCCAAGAGTGGTTTTTATTTCCACCTTTCCAAAGCTCCACTCCCTTCTAGGAATCAAGGCCTGCCTGACAGTGAAGGCAGATATCAATCAGATCAGTCTTCCTGGCCCGCCCCAGTCACGCTCCACCCCTTTTGGTCAAGTCTTTGCCTGTAATTTTAATATTATCTGCACTCTAAATAAGAAGTTAAGAGTATAATTATATTATAAAGTAGATTTTTATGTCCATGGTGGCCAGGTCTAAATATTGGGATGTTTCTCATTTTAATCCTAGGACAGATAGAAATATTAGTGTTTAGTTCCTTTTTAAGAAAAAATAAAGTGAGAATGGGAACATACTGACAAGTGAACAGTTCTTTCTTAAACAGAATGCATCACCACCTGGCTCCCAATCCCATATCTAGATTAAAAGCAACAAGTCAGAAATGAACTGGATAAGGAGGCTTGGGGAAAAGCCTGTGTCATGATAGTTAAGGGAACCAGAGAAAGAAAAAGCATGCACAGAAATGCTAGACACACCAGTAGAGGTGAGGTTCCAGGTAAGGAAAAAGGGGTGTGCAGTTGGACATGTATGTAGCATACATAGTTCTGTCTACTTTTACAAGCCTCTAAATATTTCAGTGTATTAAAACATAGTATAATAATTGGTATTCTTAATGATTACTGTGAGTCATCAAGATATAAGAAAACATATGTAATAGTGTTTATTTAAGAAGACAAGGCAAAAATGTAACCCCATCACAAATTTTCCAGCACAAATGATTAAAGTAAATTTGGATGTCTTAAAAAAAAAACAAAAAAACATGCAATTGATACTATCATAACTACACAATAAAACAATATATACATATCAATTCTAATCCACATACATTATAAACAATATACTTAATCATTAGAATACCATTTCTAAGCCCCGCAAGTAGTACTATCGCAGTATCTTTCAATTTTGCTGTTAACTTTCACTAGTCTGCTTCTCATTCTAGTAATTAATATTACATCCATGAACAGATGAATTCAAATTTTTTAAAAAACTTCTCCATCTCAATAGATCTAATTTCAATACCATTATGCATTTAAATGTTTAATTATTATCAAATTTTGTATAAATCTTATTCTACTGTATATTAATAATAATCCTTTCCAGACATTAACAGAGTTTTATGATCAAAGAAATTAAAGAGTAAACTATGGACCAAAGTAGACTTATTATTATTGTAGTAACAAAAGAATATGTAACATTTATATAAAGACAGTGGTTACCACCAGAGGTTCTGAGTGGAGGGGGAGGGAAGAACAGGGCATTTTTAAGGCATTGAAATTGTTCTGCATCATATTGCAATGACAGATACAGGCTATTATACGTTTTGTCAAAACCTACAAAATAGTACAGTGCAAAGTGGAAAGCATAATATAAACTGGAGACCTTAGTTAGTAGCAATGCTTCAGTATTTGTTCATCAATTGTAACAAACATCCCACATTAATATATTATTAATAGGGGAAAATGTGAAAGGGGGAGAGTTGAGGCATAAGGTAATCCCCTATACTTTCTATGTAACTTTTCTATAATCTAAAACTTCATTAAAAATAAAATTTAACATATGAAAAAAAGACTTCCTTCAACACATGTACATACTTTTACACATAAATGATAGGATGGTCGTTAAAATATTTTAATATATAAAACCATAAAGCAAAATCTGTATAGAAAGTGAAAGACAGAGATGAGTTCAAGAAGATAAAAAGAAATATAAATTTTCTGACCATTAAAGAGCTTCTGTATTTTTTTAAATGGATGAGAATGAGTATAGAGTCACCATGGTATTAATATTGTTTTGGGTCATTTTTTTCAAAGGTCATAAGTATTATTTCACAATGTCAATTTTCAGTACATGCTAGGAATTACATCCTATACAACTATTTATATTTAGTATGAAAATGTTTGGGTGTCAACTTGAAAATGTGAGTGAGGAGTACATAATTTTGAAAAATTATTGCAGGGGGAATTTGAGCCCTGATGTATAGTAAAACAGGAGTGACTTTGTAAAGTGTTACTTGCCCTATTAAAATCTTCCCATGAATATCCATAAATGCCAAAGAAAAGCAACTCCTCACCATAAGCACAGGCCCCTCGTGGTCTCTTAGAACCCTTACCTTGCTATGCCACCGTGGCCCTGCTACGCCACCGTGACCCGGCTACGCCACCGTGGCCCGGCTACGCCACCGTGGCCCGGCTACGCCACCGTGGCCTTGCTATGCCACCGTGGCCCGGCTACGCCACCGTGGCCTTGCTGTACCACTGTGGCCTTGCTACGCTACTGTGACCTTGCTATGCCATTGTGACCTTGCTATGCCAATATGACCTTGTTCAAAGAGCCAAAGGCTCCTGCCCTGCTCCTGCCTTGGAGTCACTGCACAGTCTATTCCCTGTGCCCAGAACGCTCCTTGATATGTCTCTTCCGTTTCATTAAGTTGGAAAAGCTTCAGAATATGGACCTCTCTGTATTACTTCTTATGACTACATGTGAATCCTCAATGATCTCTAAAGTTTTCTTTTAAAAGAAAATGCTTCAGAGTGACCTTTCCTGAAGGGTCTATCTAAAATCACTACTCTCTTCCCCACCTATTACCCTCAATGTCACCAGCTCTACAGCTCCTGTCACCTCCTGAACGTATTTCTTCACTCCTTTTCTGACACCCCCTCGAGAATGTCAGCTTCCACAAGTGAAGAGCCTTGATCTGCCTGCCCCACACACCACTGCAGTCCCAGAGCGCAAACTGGGCTGAGCTGCAATAAGTTTTGCGAAATGACTATCACACATTGACGTAAAGGTGATCCACAGAGAATCCCTTCTAGATGTCAAGCCCTCGACCATGCCGCTTATATACTTAATCTTATTTAATTTACACTTAATGAGAATTTTGAAAAGAAAAAAATTATTCCCCATAGTTTTAGTTAAGGAAACTGAGTTTTAGAGGTTATGTAACTTGGCTAAGATCACATCAATTAATAAAACAGCAGAATTGGAATTAAAATTCAGGTATTGGATTTTAATCATTTTTTCTCAGAGTTTTATCCATTTATGATGTGTTCTCATTCTGTGTTCTCTAGACTACTCTTCAGTTATCATTTTATTTGGTCCCCTTACAACCCATATTTCATCATATCAGCTTTACAGATAATGAAAAAGGATCAGACAATGAAATTTGTCCAAGGAAATCAAGTGCCTTAGGGACAGTGCCAAAACACAGCTCCTCTAACCCCAGTTCCAGCATTCTTTCTAAAATCTCCCATGGAGCCCTTCATTTCATATATGCATACCTGAGACCGAGATTTAAAATAACGTACACAAGGTCTCACAGCTGCTTAGAGAAGTTGCTGAATCCAAACTAGGTCAATTGGTTATGAATCAAATGCACTTTCCAACTATCATACTGTGCTAACTGACAGAAACCTTGGGAATTTATAATCACAGATTTTCTGAGATATCATAAAGATTTTGGTTACTAATATTAACCATGCTAACAAAAACATAAATAGTCCAAAGTAAAAGACACATTTTAACTGTGATGTATATGCCTCTGATTACAGAAGACTAAAGCAGACACAATTCTTATTATATGGGAAGGCTCTTTAATACAGTTTCAATTCCCACTAAACACTGTTCAAACCTCAATAGCAAAACTTAGGCTGAGCAACAGAAGAAGCCTGATCTCTCTAATCCAGAGTGTCATAAATTTTAATGATACTTTTAAAAAATATTTTCCCTCCCCCTATTATAAAAATGAATAGTTGTGGGGAAAACGAAAGATAAATATGGTATCAACAATCAGATGCAGCTAGATTTAACAATATCCTTAGGTTGCATTCTGCCACTAAACAATTTGCACTGGAAATATAAGTAGGTACTTATCTCTATCACTACAACTACAAATAGAAAATTATAAGTTAGATGGAGAATTTAGGAGCAGAAAGCAGGAAGATTTTCATCAATATATGCCAAATTCAATTATTTATTTAGGCTAAAAGCTTGTAAAAGGGGAATCAAATTTTAAAAGTGCAATCAAAGCAGATTTTTAAATAACACAAGAATAAAAGGGCAAAATCAGTTTCATTATAGAGATTCTGACCTAACACCTAAATAAAAAGAAATAATAAGCACACCTTCCACACGGCAGGTGACTAAGTTCTAAAATGGAGAGTCTTTCATCAAACAAAATCCCACCTTCTATAACATAACATAACTTCCACACAGGGGGAAAATAGGTCATTTTTTAAAGTAAACTGTTGTTATATGGTAACTTTTAATTTGTGTACTTAATGTAAATTGCTATGGTGAATGCACATTGGGTCACTAAACAACGGTAGCTCAAGTCAGATGTGACCCAGCAGCCCAGGTGTTCAGGAAAAGTGCTGTTAACAGTGAGGATTGATGGTCTAATCAAACTGTCACAGCCAGACCCTCGGCAGGGTGGTTGCAGGGAGGTGGAGGAGGAGAATATTCAGAAAGCAAGCACATGCTTAGTGTTACTTTAAATTGACACTGACATTTTCAATTGTGAAAAGAAATTTTTTCCTAAGTAATATAGGAAACAACTCAGCTAACCTTCCGGAGGATATCAGATAATCATGGTAGGTTGTTGTGCAAAGCTAACTTCTCAGAAATGTGAGCCCACATGAAACACAAATAAGCAGACATTTTAGAGATTTAGTATAGCAATCACCATTTTAATTATTTTCTTTTTCTTAGATGTACAGTAGTATCACCATGAGTATTCTCTCCACGTACAAATAAAGCAATATTTTTAGCCTGATATTTGCATTTGGTTGCAAAAAATTCCCAAGGGTACAAATAACCAACAGTCACATGCTGATTAATCTCAGACTTCTAAAGTCACGTGTTAATTAGAGTAATTAGTATGATCTTTCCCAGTAATACTATGCATTTGTCACATGGCATGCTTACAAAAACTGTGATTGGACAGTCAGTTTTCAAAACTGGCCAACCCAATAATATTAAGGGCTTTTTTTAAAAAACCATTAATGATGGCAATTCTATTAAAACTGAGTGCCTAATTATTAAAACAACAGTTTCCCCTAGAAAATCGCTAGGTTAGTAAAAATATGTGATCATTTACAAATACTTCAAGGGTGCAAAGACATATTCTCAACTTACAAGAAATAAAAGACAATGAATGTGTCTGAGTTCAGCTGAAATAAACCCTCAGCCTTCGTGCTGCAGCCTATATCAGTATTAAAATGGTTCCACAAAGACTCTGGACTGCAGAGCCACTCAACGCGTTCAAGTTATTCTGTATTCTTGGCAACAGACTGAGCTTTCGATATGCAGCCTTTACTCTGCAGACAAGGACAATCAAGTTTGTTAAATTGCTTCATGTTTTCAAGGCACGTTTATGAAGCATTCTCATGAAAATTTTTCGCTCCGTCATTCCTGACCTTTTTGAAACGGTGCGCCAGTAAGTATTAATATTGATAAAAACCACATTATCTCTGTCATTCACTGCTGACATATGGACCCAAGGTAACACAATACAGTTTCTCTGATTCTCATAACATACAAGTATTAAAAAAATAGAAATGCTGAACTCTGTTTTCATTGTAGAATCAGAACAAGCTTATAGATTTTCTTTAAGACTGACCCATTCATTAAAATCTGCCCTTTTATAAAATTTCTGATACAACAAAGTAAGCTATAAAAGAAAGCACATAAAGCACTTTTTAAAAAAAAAATCAACTTAAAAACTGCTAATATGTATAAGGGAAAGACTTTTCTCCCAAAAAGTAAATACTATGCATCCTTAACAATACAAAAAGGATTTCTCCATGTTTTATTCTATGTAAAGAAAAATCCCATACCATATTCAGGTGCTCACTGATGAGGAAGTCTTTCTCCCCAAAGAGTAGAACATATTCAAGGTCTTACCATCTGGGACCCGGTATGAAATGGCAACAGCATATTTATGAGCAAGAGGGCTGAGTGAAGAGGAGTATTCCCATTAAGGGCAAAATTCCAAGAAGAACAAACCCACAACTTTTTCCAAAATTCCAAGAAGAACAAAGCCCTACAACCTATTTCCACAAGGGGAAGGGAGCAAGCGGGGCTCTTGCCTACCCCATTTAGCTCAAGACTAGGCAAAGCATTTGAAAACAGGGGCTGAACAGATAAGGGGTCATGGCACTTTAAGGTGACTTTCACAAATGACGAAACTGTAAGAATTATAGGGTGGTAAAGCTGAGCCTAGCTCTCACCAGTTATCACCCACCAGGAGCCAAGAAAAGTCTCAATTCTATTTTCAAAGAAAAGCAATGAATTATCATATCTCTTCCAAATTTGTGATTGTTGAATTCAATATAACATGAGACATCTTCATATTCCTATACACATGCATATTAAAAATAACTTTTCTACCAACTGTTGGCTGATTTCTGACTCCATGTTAAGATATATAGAACCAGATTATCATTAATCTTCATTTTACAATTTATTACAAACCTAAAGTTTCCCTGGAGCATCAAGAGTTCAATAAAACACATATACACATTAAAACCACTAGATACAAAAAATGCAATCTAAAGATAGCATAATTTTTTCTCCTATGGATAACCATTATTTAGTATTTCAAAAACCTAGACTATTTCACAAAACTTCCCATCAAGGTATTGTTTTTGAAAAAAAAAAAAAGGAAGAGGGAATGAGTAAAAGAATTTTAAAACAGGCCATAAGCAAGCCAAATAGTAATTTCTTTGAAATCTCATGTGGTTGCCCGATACTACAAAACTTATGTTTTATTTAAAAAATAAAAAAAAAAATTTTTCCCCCTTCCTCCAAAACATACAACAAATAACTACCATGCATTGGTGGTGGGAGTACAAAGTGCAAGAATCTTTCTGGAAGATTAAGAATACATAAAAAAAACAAGCATACCTTTAACACTAGAGTAACACTACTAGAGTTTACATTAAGGAAAAATAATTTTAAAAGATTTTATGCTCAGCATTGTTCTCAAAGTAAAAACTTGGAAACATTTCAAGTGTCCCTAAAATAGTAAAACCACGATGAAACACATAAAGAATGGATTATAAAGCTATTAAAACTATAATGTATGTACAGTGACAATTTCTTTTGTATGTTCCCCCAGAGACACTATAATTTTTTTTTTATTTTTGTATTTTGTTTTTTAAATTATTTAATTTTTAAATTATTTTTATCCATTTATATTTTTGGCTTTGTTGTTGAGGTTTTGGATTACAGAAGGGTCACAACTGTGGCAGGGGAGGATCACTGGTGCGGGGTGTCAATGATGGGGGGATGTGTGGGGAAGGGGGCACCTGGGACATGTCTCTATGGAATATGAATAAATTCAAGCGGTCATGGGTGCTGTCTTGGTGGGTGGAGACCCACACAATAACCAAAAGAATACTGGGAAGTCCTGCTACATACTCTAATAGAGCAGCAAGAACCTCTAAGCACTTCGCTGGGCAGTGCCTAGTGAAGGAGGACAGACCAATACACCAGGACCTTGACATTGATGGTTGTACTTAAGAACCTCTTCTCGTGAAATTGAAACTTAGCCTAGTATTATATACTGCCTTAAGAGTTACCTCCTGAAAGCCTCCTTGTTGCTCAAATGTGGCCTCTCGCTAAGCTAAACTCAGGATGTAAACTCACTACCTTCATCCCATTGTGGGACATGACTCCCAGGGATAAGCCTCCCTGGCACCAAGGGATTATCATCAAGCAACAACTAACAAAGCATTTGGAAAAAGACCTTGACCAAAAGGGGGAAATGGTAAATACAAATGAGTTTTTATGGCTAAAAGATTTCAAAGAAAGTCAGGAGGTCATTCCAGAGGTTACGCTTATTCATGCCTCAGGAGAATCTCATTGATTGCCATGGTAAACAGTGCCTCAATCAGGGGTGCTCCTGAGGGCTCTAGAGACATCTAGACACTATAGGCAGGACAATCTCAGGAATTTGACACCCAGTCAGTGGATCTGACCTTGGAATATATGTTTCCCAATGTAACAGAATTAGACTCATTTATAATTTCCCTATACATGGCTTTTCTCCCACCACCCCACTCCCTGTTTTTTTAAGGGGAGGACCTCTTATGTGGGAAGCTGGAGCTCAACCACTGAGCCACACTGACTTTCCTAAGATGATGATGTTGTTTTTTTCATTTGTTTTGCTTGTTGTTTGTTTTTAGTTTTTTTGTTTGTTTGTTTGTTTTCAGGAACCAAATCCGGAACCCCCCATGTGGGAAGCAGGTGCTCTTTATCACTTGAGTCATGTCCGTTCCCTGCCCCTTTCATTTGAAACTATAATTAGCACTCTACTCATTAAATATATGTACCAGAGACTTAAATCTTTGGTCTGTTCATATGGTGGTTGCGCCCTGAATCTCAGCAGTGTTGCTACACCTACTTTCCAGTTCATTAGACTTGCCCAGGACAACTAACAAAAGGATGATGATGGACAACGCTCATCCCAAAACTCGAAGAGTATCTACAACTGCAAACAAGATGGTTCCTTCCATCAGCCCCATGGGATCTAATTCCCCTCTCAATCAGAAACAGAGTGGGCCTCACCATTCTAAAATCCTCAAGATTGAGGAATGAACAAACATAAGGGGGAATGCAACTATGAACTAAAGTAGACTTATTATTATTCTAGCAATGGAAGACTTTATAACATTGATTTAAATGCAGTGGTCACCAGAGGTTCTGAGGGGAGAGAGAGGGAAGAATAGGTGTAACATGGGGCATTTTGGGGACAGTGGAATTGTTCTGAATGACATTGCAATGACAGATACAGGCCATTATACATTTTGTCAAAACCTATAAAATTGTGCTGTGCAAATTATCAACTGTAATGTAAACTATTGACCATGGTTAGTAGCAATGTTTCAATATGTGTTCGTCTATTGTAACAAATGTACCACACTAATGAAAGATGTTGTTAATGGGGAAAATTGGGGGTTGGGAAGGGGTTGGGTATATGGGAATCCCCCTATATTTCTGATGTATCACTTATGAAATCTAAAGCTTCTTTAAAAATAAAGGAAAAAGAAAAAAAATTGCACACCATTTGCAATTTTGAAATCTTTTTTTTTTAATTTTTATTTCCTTGCAGTGACTATAAAAATTGTTAACAAAAGCCAGATGACTACATTACTTATTTTAAAACTGGCTTTAATTTTTACTTATAATGCCCAAAATACTGTCATAATTTTCTTTGACTATAATACACAAGCAAATTACAAATGATAAAATGTGGGTTAAATGTTTTTTGTGAACTGTCAATGCTCAACCATGTTCCATACTAGATGGAGTTTTCAAATACTATAGCTTATTATTAAAGGAAAAAAAAGAAAAATATATATAATGTAAATTTGTATTTATAAACTGACTTAGAATAGCATCCATCACATAGACTAAACAAAGCAAGATATAAGATATGTATAGTATGATTCTCTGTTATGTTAACTTCTATACATCTATATTTATATGTGTACCTGAGAACCGAGAGATGTATGAAAAGATCATTACCCAAATCAACAGTGTTGTCTTTGGGTGATGGGATTTGCAATTCTATTTACTTCATTCTTTGTATTTATATATGTTGACTGCATTTTTCAACAAGTATGTTTCAATTATTTTTTTTAAATGTTTTTTCAAATAAAATGTTTTATTCCAAGAAGAGATTCTCACATGAAATGAGAAGGAGAAAGGAAATGGCTATATTTTTTAAGAGGATTTTCCTCTAGCAAGGTCATGTGCTAATATACCATGTTGAAGGTTCTATACACTTTGAAGTTTCTAGAACATTTACTGTCCATACAGAGTAATTCATACTATCATTCTGTCATTTCCACAATGAGTGGCATAAATTTAAACAGCTAACTTGAAGACAGGTCATAGATGTTGTGTTCACTGCTGCTACAGTAGAATGTTTTTCCATGGAAAGCCCATAAACTAATACTAGGCGTCTATCTACTGTGTTGCTATCATTGGCATCAAATGTAAAGCAACTAAAAGATACGTGTATCTTCTACCTTTTATGGAGTTTTAGTCAAAATCTAAATTGTGTGCCTTAATTATAGGTTGAATAGGTATGTACTTATATAGAGATGATATATTCAACTGCCTTATTTTCAGTATATAATTGAACACAGTTTAAAAAGAAGAATGTAAAATTAAACAATTTAAAGGTCTGACAAATGGTTTGAAAGAACATTCCATTTTACCCAAAGTTTCACTGATACCATTAAGTTGTCCTTTCCATGGCCCTCATCTGTGATGCACTAAATTTGAAATTCCATAAACTCACCTGATAACCAAATGAAGAAAGAAACACAGATTGAAAACCCAAGGAATATTATGACAAACTGAATACTTTTAATTTTCCAGCTCCATGATCATTGCTCATGGAGTTGATAACTGATGATCAGGACAAAATTCATAAAATTCTAATAATCATTATTATTTCAAAGTATTTAAAACTGGAATTATTATAAAATATCACCAAAAGTATGGATGCTTATTTTTTAACTTGTTTTTAATAAAAGGACAAAGAGAAGCAAAAACCTAACAAAATGCCTAAGCATTTAGGAATAGTTTAAAGTTTTAGAAAGACTATTTAAAACATTAATAGATTTACCAAAAAAAAAATCATTTTGCCATGAAGAATTTGATGGTTATATGTTTGAATTCCAGAAGATGCTCCTAATTATTTTATTTCTGAAATAATAAACTGACATATTAAAGTTTTCTTAACCGCGATGGAGTATGTCACTGACAAGTTATCTGGCAATCAATGAAAAACCATATTCACTTAATAAACATTTATTGTGACACTGGGCTTCCATTCTATCCAGGCAATTCCCAGGCAAAATGAGTATGTGTATACTTCCAACAAGAAATGATTTAGGTTGGTTTTAGGCTTCTCCCCTTCACAATAAAGAAATTCACAATTTTCTTTTTTGAACTACTCATTTTCCTTAAAGGAATTTATATAATTATGTAGACTACAGAACAGTAAAGAAAAAATGAGTTGTAAGAGGCAAGAGGTTAGAAGTTCATTTCCATTAAACAAAGCTACCAGAAAGTAAACAGAAAATATCAAAGAACTCAACAACTGAAAAGTTTGGGGTGGAGGGAATATGACTTCAGTTTTGCTTATTGAAAAAAATCTGAGAGAATAAGTAATAATTGGAGAATAAACAAAATCATGGTATAGAATTAAAATCAGCAGACCCAAGAGCAAAGGAATAACACACAGCTAACATAAGAATAACACAACTACAATAGAGAGATTAATATTAAGATCAAGTATTATTTCATACAGATCAAACTCAGAACTTACAAAATTTAATCAAGACTGAATGTATTTTGTGCTACTATTATGATCATATAAATATCTTTATTTGATGACTTTAAAAATGAAGAGACTAAGTATCTTTAAAAACATGTATTAAAAAAAAAAATGAAGAGAGACCGTGTGTGTGTATAACGAAAGAAAATCCTTTGTTGTTATTAAAGTTATTGAAAGCCATGACTAACCAATGAAATTAGTGACCAAGATGGACTGTGATCGTTTTTGCCAAAATTGACTTGTAACC
>JAQZBX010043188.1:0-2500 GCA_029593785.1 Cabassous unicinctus | reverse complement strand
AGCAAATGCATTCAGATTTTTGAGAATTTTTTATATATTCTTTTTAATCAATAAGTACTTGAAAAGGAGGGGGAATTTATCTGTTACGAATACATTAAGTTGTACATAATTTACCCCTAATTTCTCTGATTAAAAACACTGAGAAACTACTAAATGTTATATGCTATTCCACCAAAAGATCTCCCATGAAAAGTATAGGTTTTATCAAAGAACTATGGAATCATATTCATTTTTTTCCAATGAATGATGAAACCACATTACAAAATATGTAGAAACAGACTATTTTTAATTGCCAAAAATTTGATTAATTAGGTGGTGTAGGGCAAATCTCTCCAAAAATCAGTTTTCATACCTATGAAATGTAAGGTTGGTTCCCTTTAAAATCCAAAATTCTATGATTCTGTATTATTCTGCAATAAGCTACCTGGTGTTAGGACAAATTAAATATAGCAAGCTGCTGACATTTGCAAGGCATATGAACTGGGACCTTTGGAAAGTCCTATATATTATAACTTCCCTCATAAAAAATGGTAAAATATTTCTAAAAAGAATTAAGTGACCCCTTAAGAACATTCATGATTCTACAATTCTATAATGTAAAATGATTAATAAAGCTAAGAATTCTGCCACTAAAAACATCTGACCTCTCTACTATATTACTGTACATCACTGATGTAGTAACATCAACCTAAATCTCCAAAACAAAAAAGATGATGAAGGATGGAGTCTGCCCAAAGAATAAACATGTAGAAGATAATGACACACACACACACACACACGAGACAGCACAATGAAGTCAAGTTAGCAGAACTCAGCAAGGTCCTTCTCACCTTCTGGTGGGCTCAACATCAAAGTCAGCAGAAAAGGGAGATGAAATAGGTGGTGAAACTATGAGAAAAGCTCATTGTAAAGCAGAAGAGTAATAAACTAAGGAGGAGGAGCTTTCAAGAAGAAAATTATGTCTAACACCACAATAATTGGCAGCTGTCTCCTTTAAGAACCTCTTTGCTCTGAAGACAATGCTTCTTCACAACATGGTAAGCAAATGTTCCCTCTACTGTTAACTTCTCAATCTGGAAAGAAAAACACTTCTTAAAATTTCCAAATCAAACTTGTCTCATCATAAAGGTTAATGAACTAGCCACACCAGTTACTTCACCACCGTTACTGTTGATAAAGTTTTAAAATAAAAACTAATGCTTTTCTAACAAATGACATTTTTTTAAAGTCAGATTTTTTTTTTCCATTCACAACACTACCCAACAAGAGAGACCTCTTTTTAACATTCAATAAAGTTTTCACCCTCACTGAATGGGGTAATGTTTGCACAAGTAGGAGCCTAAATAAATAATTCAAAATCACCATTTCTGTTTATACCCATCAAGGTATGGTGGAGCATATGGATGTGGGAAATTTTGGTCTTATATAATATCAAGTGCAATAAAACAGAAAAGAAATAATCTGTGGTCATCATTAGTCTATTCGTGGCCTTATATTATCTTATTTTCTTCATTCCATAATATAAAGACTACATGTGAATTTACCACCTAACCCACAAACTAGAACATTACATTCCTGATTTTAATTTATCCTAACCAAGTATTTTTAGCTATGACCAACATTTTTAGATTTTTTTTTCGTTTTCTTTTCTTTCCATCATCAGGTCCAGCAGATGGATTTCTTTTGAGTAGAGGGTCTGGTTTTTAATCACATACATCGACACACAGAGAACAAAGCTGTACTGAGACGTGAGTGCTAGGTCATTCGTCAGCTAACATAAGTGCTCTGATACAGTGACCTCTGCATTTGCCTGATGCAAACTTGCCTATCTATGGAAATTTGAGTTACGCACCACCACGCAGACGTAGACCATTATGAACGTTCAATCTGCCAAAGTCTATGGTTTATGGCACAAATGAAAGAACTCTAAGTATAAAGATATTTTCCTTCCTCTGATGAAGAGCCCTTTAGCTTTTTTGAGGTGTTAGAGAAGCTGCTCTACAGGTGACTGAGTTTGGGATACCCTTCCAATTTCACCAAAGTAGCTCCACTTTCACTGGTTTTATACAGTTACGTTGTATGGAAATTTTGGAAATTTTTTGTTTGTTTCATCAAAAGAAAAAAGAGTTAGTGCTAAGAAAACTGAAACTACTTTTTTTGAAAATATTTATTTCATATTATATCTTATCTAATCTTTACATTATATCTTTCAAACAAACTCCAATTCAAGCTTGATAGTGCATTCATACACTGCAATTACTACTAGCACGAATAGTAAAAATAATAAGCACTGGGTTAATTCCTTTAATTAAGGCTTTTCCTCACCCACAAATGCTCATCATCATATAAACAATGTAACTTTTAAAAGGCATAAATTTTGAAAGATCTGATTTCCAAAAATAAATCTGCCAGTTTCTAGTTGTCAGTGTGGCATATCCATATTACATAATTATTACAAGAAATTAAATGAGAAAAAGGCATTCTTTTTTTTTTTTTTTAA
>JAQZBX010043187.1:0-21763 GCA_029593785.1 Cabassous unicinctus | reverse complement strand
TTTTTTTTTTTTTTCTAGTTGCTGCTGATTTGTTTCTTGTTTGTTGTGTTTCCCCTTTTTTTTGATCCCCCCCTTTTTTTCTTTACCAATTTTTTAAACTTAACACTATTTCTTTTCTTTTCGTCATTTTTCTATCTTCTGTTTTCTGTTGTTTTTCATTCATTCTACCTCTTTTTGTTTGGTCTTCAATTATCTTTGTTTTTATTTCTCTTTCTCACTCTTTTTTTCTGTTTTCTTTCTTTTTTTTAACTTTTTCTTTTCTTTTTTCTTTTCCCCTCTTTCATCATTCCAGCCTTTTAATTCATTCTATATATTTTTTTCTATTTTGTTTTTGTTTCATTTTTTTCTATCCATTTTTTTATTCTTATTTCTCTGTATTTCTTATGATATTTTACTCGTGTTAATTATTTATTTTCCTAGGTCTTGTATGGCTCCATTTCTACCATTTATTATTATTAGTAGTAGTATTCTTTTTTTCTTCTTATCTCTTTTCTTTTCTCTGTTCCTAATTTTTTTCCAAGGGAACATAGACAACAGCAAGAAAATAGAATAAGGGGAATGAAGTGTCAAAGTGAAACCTTACCACACAACAACAACAACAAAATAAAACCATCAAGTACAAAGAGAAGCTAACCAACCAAATAAACCCATCAAGATAAATAGATGCCTAGACACCAACAAAAAATTACAAGCCATACTAAGAAACAGGAAGACATGTCCCAGTCTAATGAACAAACTAAAAAAGAGGAGGAGATGCAGAACATGGAACAACTAATCAGGGATGTCCAAACAAATATCATGAATCAACTTAATGAAGTGAAGGAAGAGATTAAGGATAATAAGACACTGGGAGAATATACAAAAGAAGTTGTAAACATACACCATCATACCATATGATGGTGACAAATGGCACAATGCAAGAAATCAAAAATACACTGGAAGCACATGACAGATTTGAACAGGCAGAGGAAAGAGTCAGCGATGTGTAAGACAGTACGTCTGAAATCAGACAGACAGGAGAACAGATAGATAAAAAGAAAGAAAAAATCCAACAGGGACATAGGGATTTGATTTGAATGACAACATGATATGCTCAAACATACGCATTATAGACATTCCAGAGGGAGAAGAGAAGGAAAAGGGGGCAGAAGAAGTGTTGGGGGAAATAATGGCTGAAAATTTCCCAACTTTATTGAGGGACATGGATGTACATATCCAGGAAGCACAGCACACCCCAAACAGTATAAATCATAACAGGCCTACCTGAAAACATATACTTGTCAAATTGTCCAGTGCTCAAGACAAAGAATACTGAAAAGCAGCAAGAGAAAAGAGATCCATCACATACAAGGGAAACTCAATAAGATTAAGTGCTGATTTCTCATCTAAAACCATGGAGGCAAGAAGGCAGTGGTATGACATAGTTAAGGTGCTAATTCCAGCCAAGAATTCGCTATCCAGCAAAGCTGGCATTCAAAAGTGAGGGAGAGTTCAAAATATTCACAGTTAAACAGAAATTAAGAGAGTTTGTCAAAAAGAAACCTGTCCTTCAAGAAATACTAAAAGCAGTTCTGCAGGTTGAAACAAAAAAACAGAGAAAGCATTGGAGGAAAGTGTAAGAATAATTAAAAAGAAATAAAAACAACATATGGCATACATAAACCTAAAGGAAATATGGCTAATGCAAGTAATTCCATGACAGTAATAACATTGAATATTAATGGCTTAAACTCTCCAATCAAGAGATACAGATTGGCAGAATGGATAGGAAATATGACCCATCTATATGCTGTCCACAAGAATCTCACCTTAGACCCAGGGATGCAAGGAGGCTAAAAGTGAATGGTTGGAAAACAATTTTACATGCAAACAATAACCAAAAAAGGGCAGGAGTAGCTATACTAATATTGGACAAAACAGACTTTAAATGCAAAACTATTGTAAGAGACAAAGAAGGACACTATATATTAGTAAAAGGGGAAATCTATAAAGAAGAAAGTACAGTCATAAACATTTATGCACCTAACCAGGAGCCTGAGGCAAACATTGGAAAAACTAAGTGGAGAAATAGATACCTCTACAATTATAGTGGGGGACTTTAATACACCATTATCACCATTAGACAGAACATCTCGACAGAGAACCAATAAAGAAACAAAGACCTTAATAAAATATTAGAGGATCTGGACCTAATAGACATATACAGAACATTACACCCAAATACAATAGTATATACATTCTTCTTGAGTGCACATGGATCATTCTCCAGGATAGACCACATATTAGGCCACAGAACAACTCTCAATGAATTCAAAAAGATCAAAATTATACAAAGTAATTTCTCTGACCACAATGGAATGAAGCTGGAAATCAGTAAGGGGCAGAGAAGCAGATTAGGCACAAAGATATAAAAGTTAAACACACTTTTAGACAATCAGTGGGTCAAGGAGGAAATTGCAAAAGAAATCAATAACTACCTTGAATCGAATGAAAATGACAACACAACATATCAAAACCTATGGGATGCAGCCAAAGCTCTACTGAGAGGAAAATTCATAGCCATAAATGTCTATATTAAAAAAGAAGAAAACTAAAATCAAAGACCTAACTGCACACCTGGAGGAATTAGAAAAAGAACAACAAATTAATCCCAAAGGAAGTAGAAGGAAGGAAATAACATACATTAGAGCAGAGCTAAATGAAATTGAAAATAAGAAGCACTAGAAAAAATAAAACCAAAAGCTGGTTCTTTGAGAAGATTAATAAAATTGACAAACCCTTAGCTAGACTAACAAAGAAAAAAAGAAGATGCAAATATGTAAAATAAGAAATGAGAAAGGGTATATCACCACTGACCCCACAGAAATAAAGAGTATCATAAGAGGATATTTTGAAAAATTGTATGCCAACAAGATGGATAACTTAGAAGTAATGGACAAATTCCTAGAAACACACAAGCAGCCTACATTGAGGAAAGAAGAAACTGATGAACTCAACAGACCAATCACAAGTAACAAGATTGAATTAGTCATTAAAAATCTCCCAACAAGAAGAGCCCAGGACCAGATGGCTTCACAGGTGAATTCTACCAAACATTCCTGAAAGAACTAACACAAATCCTGCTTAGACTCCTCCAAAAATAGAAGTAGAAGGAACATTGCCTAACTCATTCTATGATGCCAGCATCACCCTAATACCAAAGCCAAACAAAGACTCCATGAGAAAGTAAAACCATAGACCAATCTCTCTAATGAATCTAGAGGCTAAAATCCTAAACAAAATAGTTCCTAATCATATTCAACAATACATCAAACAAATTATACACCATGATCAAGTGGGTTTCATCCCTGGTATGCAAGGATGGCTCAATATAAGAAAATCAATCAATGTAATACACCACATAAACAGATCAAAAGAAAAAATTCACATGATAATCTCTATAGATGCAGAAAATGTATTTGACAAAATACAGTACCCTTTCCTGATAAAAACACTTCAAAAGATAGGAATAAAAGGAAACTTCCTCAACATGATAAAGGGTATATATGAATAACCCACAGCTAACATCATATTCAATGGTGAAATCCTAAAAGCTTTCCCTCTAAGATCTGGAACAAGACAAGTATGCCCACTGTCACCACTCTTATTTAACATTGTGTTAAAAGTACTTGCTCAAGGACTTAGGCAAGAAAAAAGTATAAAATGCACCCAAATTATAAAGGAAGAAGTAAAAATTTCACTATTTGCAGGTGACATGATCCTATACCTCAAAAGCCCTGAGAAATCTACAAGAAAGCTTCTAGAGCTTATAAGTGATTTCAGTAAAGTGACAGGTTATAAGATTAATGTGCAAAAATTGGTAGAATTTCTGTACACCAATAATGAGAAATCTGGGAAGGAAATTAAGAAAAAAATCCCATTTACAATAACATAAAATAATCAAATACCTAGGAATAAATTTAAAGATGTAAATAACTTCTATGTAGAAAACCACACAACACTGTTAAAGGAAATCAAAGAAGACCTAAATAAATAGAAGAATATTCCGTCTTCATGGATAGGAAAAGTAAACATCATTAAGATGCCTGTCCTACTAAAACTGATTTACAGATTTAACACAATCCCAATAAAAATTACCACACCATTTTTTACTGAATTGG
Organism: Cabassous unicinctus; assembly: GCA_029593785.1. Classification (NCBI taxonomy): domain Eukaryota; kingdom Metazoa; phylum Chordata; class Mammalia; order Cingulata; family Chlamyphoridae; genus Cabassous; species Cabassous unicinctus. Next base: position 17,603 of record JAQZBX010043187.1, on the reverse strand, counting down.
AAAACCTAATTATGAAATTTATTTGTAAGGGCAAGGGACCCCAAGTAGCCAAAGACACAATGAAAAAGAAAAACAAAATTGGAGGATTCACACTACCTGATTTTAAAACATACTACAAAGTTACAGTAATAAAAACTGCATGGTATTGGCACAAGGATAGACATATCGACCAATGGAATTGAATTGAGAGTTCTGATATAGATCCTCGCATATACAGTCATCTGATATTTGACAAGGCCATCAAGCCCACTCAACTGGGAGAGAATGGCCTCTTCAACACATGGTGCTTGGAGAACTGGATATCCTTATCCAAAAGAATGAGAGAGAAACACCATCTCACACCTTATACAAAAATCAACTAAAGATGGATCAAAGAGCTAAATATGAGAGCCAAGACAATAATGATCTTGGAAGATAATATAGAGAAGCATCTATAAGACCTTGTATTAGGAAATGGTTTCACGAACTTTAAACCCAAAGCATGGACAATAAATGAAAAAAATAGATAAATGGGAACTCCTCAAAATTAATAACTTTTGCACCTCAAAAGAGTTTGTCAAGAAAGTGAAAAGGCAGCCTACTCAATGGGAGAAAATATTTGGAACCATATATCTGATAGGGGCCTAATATCCAGCATATATAAAGAAATGCTATACCTCAAAAATAAAAAGACAACCCATTAAAAAAATTGGGAAACTGGTTTGAATAGACACTTCCCCAAAGAAGAAATACAAATGGCTAAAAAACACATGAAAAGATGCCCAACATCACTAGGTATTAGGGAAATGCAAACCAAAACTGCCATGAGATATCATCTTACACCCATTAGACTGGTGGCTATTAAAAAAACAGAGGACTGCAAGCGTTGGAGAGGATGTGTAGGAATGGGAACCCTTATCCACTGCTGGTAGGAGTGCAGAATGGTGCAACCATTGTGGAGAACAGTCTGGTGGTTCCTCAGGAAGCTAACTATAGAACTGCCATATGATCCAGCAACACGACTACTGGATATATACCCAGAAGAATTGAAAGCAGGGACAAGAACAGATATATGCATACCAATGTTCATAGCGGCATTATTCACTATTGCCAAAAGTTGGAAACAACCCAAATGTCCATCAACAGATGAATGGATAAGCAAACTCTGGTATATACATACAATGGAATATTACTCAGCTGTAAGAAGGAATGCAGTATTAACACATGGGATAACCTGGATAAACCTTGAAGACCTTATGTTGAGTGAAGCAAGCCAGGCTTTTGAAGGACAAATATTACATGACCTCACTGATATGAATTAAGCAAATTCAGCAGACTCACAGAGCTACAGTCTGGAAGATAGGTTTACAGGACACAGAAAGGGAGAGAGGGTTGTGAGCCAATGCCCATATGGGCAAAATCTATGATAAGGTGGAAGGGTGTTGTAGTGCAGTGGACAGGCATAACAGTGGTGCAGTGAAGCTATTAGGTTGGGCAGTGCTGGCCTGTGAGGTGGATAGTGTGTGGGGGTTGTACTGTCCATGGAACTGGGAGGAGAGTCAGGGGAGGTAGCGGATGAACTCTGGGGATTTGCAGGTATGTAGTTGAAACTACAACGTTGGGAATATTGTTTTTTGGCAAATATGGCAGGGGAGGGTTACTGGTTTAGGGTGTTGCATGTGGGTGGCATGCAGGATAGGGCACACCTGGGGCAGTTTTCCAGGGAGTATGTGAGTGCTTATCCTGTCATAGTGTGTTGTATCAGTGGGTGGAGACCCACACAATGAACAGAAAGGTGATGGACTCCCATCCTGGGGAGTTCTGCTATGTTCTCAAATAGAGGGCAGAAGTCTCTTGAGAGCATAGGCAGTGCCTAACAGAGTAGGACAGACCAGTAAGTCAAGCCCTCAATGTTGTTGCAAGTAACTATGAACCTTATTCTTCAAGGAGTGAAGCTTGCTGGTTGTCATGGGTCCTGAGGGGAGGCAAAGGGAGGAATAGAATAGATGGAACATGGGGCATTTTGGGGGCATTGGAATTGTTCTACATGATCTTGCAATGATGGATACAGGCCATGTTAAATTTTGTCAAAATTTATATAAGTGTATGTTCCAAAATTATGGTTTACCCATAATGTAAATCATTGACCATGGTTAGTAGCAATGCTTCAATATTTGTACATCAATTGTAGCAAATGTAAATATGTAAATATTATTTATAGGGGAAAAGGGAAGAGAGGGAGGATGTTGGGTATATGGGAATCACCTATTTCTGTAAGTGACTTTTCTGTAACCTTAAGCTTCTTTGAAGATAAAAGGAAAAAAGCAAGACACTGGGGGAATAAATGGAAGAAAATGTCACTGTACATACAAGACATCAGATCTTACAGTGATGAAAGACGTAATGCCAAAATATATTCGTTTTTATTTTTAAATTATTTTTTATTATTTCAAATTCTTTTAAATTTTTTGTATTTTATTTGTCATTTTTAAAACTATCATTATTATTTCATTTTCTCATTAGTTTTATTCAGTTATTTTATTGTCTTCATTTTTGAAGGAGTTTTGGAACACAGAAGGGTTACAACTGTGGTAGAGGAGGATCATTGCTGTGGGGTGTCAGTGATGGGGGATGTATGGGAGGAAGTTCACCTAGGTCATATCTATAAGGTATATGAAAGAGTTCAAGTGTTCATGGGGCACTGTCAGAGTGGGTGGAGAACCACACAATAACCAAAAGAATATCCAATTCCCATCCTGGGGAGTTCTGCCACATTCTCTAATGGGTCAGCAAGAATCCCCTGAGTACAGGGGCAGTGACTAATGAAGGAGGATGGACCATTGACAGGCCCTTGATATTGATGACTGTACTTATGAACATTTTCTTTTGAAATTGAAACTTAGCCTAGTATTATAGGTTGCCTAAGAGTTTCCTCCTGAAAGCCTCCTTGTTGCTCAAATGTGGCCTCTCTCTAAGCCAAACTCAGCATATAAATGCATTACCTTCCCCCCAGCATGGGACATGACTCCTGGAGATGAGCCTCTCTGGCATCGAGGGATTACTACCAAGCACCAACTAGCAATGCAACTGGAAAAAGACCTTGACCAAAAGGGGGAAAGGGTAAAGACAACTGAGTTTATATGGCTAAGAGACTTCAAAGTGAGTTGGGAGCTCATTCCAGAGGTTGCACTTATGCATCTCTCAGCAGGATCTCATTGACTGCCACAGTAAATATTGCCTCAAATAGTGGAGCTCCTGAGGGCTCTGGAGACATCCAGACACTATAGGCTGGGCTGACAGCTCAGGAGTTTGGCACCCTACTAGTGGGTCCTACTTTGGAACTTATGCTCCCCAGTGTGACAGTGTTGGACTCAGTTGTGATTTCCCTACATATGGCTCTTCTGCCCCTTCTATTTAAACCTATAGTTAGTACTAGAGTTGATAGGTTTATGTCCAAGGGACTTAAATCTTTGGGCTTTCAATGTGCCAGTTGGGCCCTGAATCTCAACATAGTTGCAACACCTACTCTCCAGTTCATTGGACTCACCCAGGACAATTAACAGGGAAATGATGATAGACAACGGCCATCCCAAGGAACAGAGAGAGTCTACAACTGCAAGCAAGATAGTCCCATCTATCTGCCCCATGGTATTTAAGTCCTCTCTCAATTAGAGGTGGAGTGGGTATCACCATCCCAGAATCCTCAGGATTGGGGAATAAATGATGGACTAGAGTAGACTTATTGGTATTCTACTATAGACTTATTGTGATTCTAGCAATGGAAGAACTTTTATCATTGATGTGGAGGCAGTGTCCGCTGGAGATTCTGAAGTGAGGGAGAGGTAAAAATAGGTGTAACTTGGGGACATTTTGGGGACTTGGGGAGTGTCCTGAATGATATTGCAATGACAGATACAGGCCATTATATATCTTGTCATAACTTACAAAAATGTGTGGGAGAAAGTGTAAACTACAATGTAAACTATAATCCACGTTAAGTGGCAATGCTTCAAAATGTGTACATCAATTGTAACAAATGTACCACACTAATGAAGGATGTTGTTAATTGGGAAAAATACGGGAGGCTGGGGAATGGGACATGTGGAAATCCCCTATATTTTTTATGTAAAATTTATGTAATCTAAGTATCTTTAAAAAAATTTGAAAAGTATATTTAAAAAAGATATTCATTCAACCTATATTTACTCAGCATCTTCCATGTAGCAGGCATCAGAGATTCAAAGATGAAAAACTCATTGTATCTAATTATAAGGCATTTGCAGTAGAAAAGGATCAAAGAACACGAAGAGATAATTTGTAGTATGGTGGAAAATTCTATAGTAAGAACACACATGATATTATGAAGACACGAAGAAGTTCCTCCCTATGCTGGCATAATCAAAGCATGGGAAGGAAGTCTTGGCTTAATAGTATCTGAATCAATTTATGTTTCTACTTTCTCACTATCCATAAATTCCATATCTGTCTCTAATCTTGTTTTCATTCCAACCATTCCACTTAAATGGCTTTTGTCAAAGTCAACAATGAGTTCTATATTGTCAAACCCAGTGATTATTTTTCCCTTTTCATATCACTCAACCTATCACAGGATTTAACATGGTTTCTCATGCCCTTTTAGAAAAACTCTCTTCCCTTGGTGTATAAGACACCTCACTTTCCTGATTTTTCTCCCACCCCTCTGACCACTCTTTCTCTATCACCTTTATACGTTTCACTTCCTCTAGCTGGCCCAGAGGCAGATTTACTGTGAAGATGATGAAGACTGGGCTTCAGGAACCCTCACTATTGTGGATCCTATTCACAGCCCTGGCAGGGAGCTTAGCAAAAGTGTCATATGGCCATGTGTTTGGGCAAAATTTGCAAAAGTAAAATGTTTTAACTATTTAACTCCCACATCACATTTGCCATCATTTTGGTGATGTTGGATTGCCCATGGCATTTTTGGAATCTGGTTGGGAGGATGTTGACTTACGGATAAGTTTACTTTGGATTTAGTGAGCTATGATTATGTGGTTCATAGTCATTTCAGGTTAGCAAAGTTATTGCCAGACATCCTACTGGCCAACTCACCTGCCGTGTGACGTAAGGGGGCAGGACCATACGGTATGGATGTGGGTAGTGGAGGAGAAAAATGCCAGAGGACAGACCAAGTTATCTTTCTTTTCTCTATGAAAAATAATATTACGAAATATTTGTCACATTAAGAGTCAATCAGAGTGTGCAGCCACAAATAATAGGGAAAAAAGTATTTAGTGTTGGGGCCAGGCAGTTAATATTTCTAAATATGATATAATTTTCTTGGATTTTGGAATGTTGGTGGTATTTATAATCATTTTGACATCTGTACTTTATTGTAATTAATTTATCATTCTGAAATTTTGTGTTCATAAATTTTATTATTTTCCTAGAAGAGGGCCCCCAAATTATATAGGCCCCATAAAATCTAATTTTTCCCCTAAGTTGCTAACTTCTACCCTCTCAACCCATGCATTCTCATACCCCATTGCAACTCTTCCTAGGTGATATTGTCCATTCCCATTTATATGCCTATTTGTTGAATGACTTGGATCTATTAGTTTTTTAAAAATAAAAATGTTTCAGTATGTTTATATATGTAGATATACATACATGCATACACACACATCCACACATCCACACATCCACATCCACACATATATAAAAATGGGATTATCAATAGGATTCTTAAACACTTTTGGAAATAAATATAATGCCATATCATAGATATATTTTCATGAGAGAGCATATAGACTTATTTCATTCTTTCATTTTAATGATGATGTAAGAGTCTACCATATCTATATTCCATAGTTTCTTGACTTTGGGGACTAGACTTTTATCTGGTGGAACCATTTGATCTTATTGGAAATGACAATGGAGGATTCCTACCTCATAGCCGTATCAGAGCACTTGATTACCAGTGAATTGTTTTTATATACAGCAAAGGAAAAAAAGCAGGAAGTTGACGGTTTGTTTGTTAACTAAATGACTTCAAAAAAAAAACAAAAAACAAAACATAAAATGCAGAAGTTTTTTTTTTTTTTCTTTTAATGGTTTCTAGTTCATTTAACAATTTGACCTTTATAAAGGGGTGGCACTGAAGATAGCCTTCAGAACAGTATTTGCCATATCCCTTCAGCTAGCAGAGTAGGCTATGAACTCTGGTCAAAATAAGACCCTTGGAAAATGATCCAACATCTTTACTTACCCCCATATTCTTTTCTGCAAATTTTTAAGTTGCAAACATAATTAAATACTTTATTCCAGGACTTATGCTGATTAGAGAAATAAACAGTTCTTTTGTTTTTATATGTTTAACTCAATTAGACTAGTGCAACCTGCCAACTCCTTTAGCATTTGAATTGTAAGATAAGGAGGCAAATCTGGGGTAAAGGAAGTTTTCAGAGGCAGCTGTGGAGACATGGGAGTGGGCTGGGATTGAAAGAAGACAGATTTATTGGCAGGCTTGTGAGAATCTGTGAACACTTGGAAGAGATAACTGATAGTCTTGGGATATAAAAGAGATTCCAATTAGTAACATGGATATACTTTGAGTTAGTTCCAATTGGTTGCTGTACTGATTCAGAATCGACAGCTACATTTATCTATTTATTATTTATTCATTGCAGTTCAATCTGGTATCATTTCCTTTAGCAACTTGGACCTTCTATATACCCTACTTTTGTAGGTTTTTCTCTCATTTCTATTACACCCCAGAGAAGAGCACTGATTTTAAGTCAATATGTAGAACTTCCTACCCATTGGGGCTGTCTAGTGTTGGACTGGGATGCTCCATAGGTGCTGAGCTTACCTTCAACTTGGCTTTGGAGGCACATTTGCAGATGGTTTGGAGGAGGTGTATGGGGAGCAGTTTAAGGAATGCTATTTACCATGATTAGAATATGGTTGGATTCACCACAGGATAAAATCACCTTGATAAATAAGAAGAAGCAAAAGTGAGAAGGAATTAGAATGTGTAACTAGATGATGATTGACACTTTGTAGGATAAAAGAGGGCTGCTACAAGAGCACTTGCATAAATGCCTGAATGCTTTCTACCTCTAGTGCATGCTTGTGTGTTTATGTCTTCCTGTCTTTGCATCATAATGTGTCTCTAGTGTTTTTACATCTATGTGAAGAATGCATGGGTTCATTCAAATGAGTTCTGAGTCCCCCTCCAGTTCTGGAATTGTATAGCTCTGATTCTATGTGTTTTTATCAGTGTTCTTGTATGTGTCAGTGTATAGGCTGGATATAAATTTGTTTGAGGTATTTATTTAGTGCTTTGTACCTCTGCACATGCATAGTTATAATAGAAGTTGGCGGAAGGAAGTCTCTCAGCTTTATGATTTAATTGGAGTCAGGCGACTAGAAACCCTTTTACCTTCCTTTTTGCTTCCTTGCTTGAGATTCTGGTCAGGCTTGTAACTGTCCAAAACTTGTGATTTTTCACACAATGACTCAAAGTTGATGCTATCCAAGAAATCAATCAGGATGGGATGTGCTTCTGGGGACCTGCTTAGGGATGGGGCTTTTGGGATGACATCTAAGAGGCCTAGAGAAAGGAAGGGACAGCCTGAAGTGATTCAAAATTCCCTCCCACCTAGCATTGCTTTCAAGGAGGGAGGTGATTCAAATTAGGCATATGGTAGTTTGGACTTGTCTGAAATAGGTGCCTGTGTGAGGAGACTTCCCTTAAATTCCTTACTCCTAAAAGTGCTCCATATACGAATTGTTTTAGTTTCCTGGCTGCCAAGGCAAATACCATGCAGTGGGTTGGCTTAAACAATGGGAATTTATTGGCTTACAGTTTTGAGGCTAGGAAAAGTCCAAAATTGAGGTATCAGCAAAGTGATGCTTTCTCCCAGAAGACTGTGGCCCTCTGGGGCTGGCTGCCAGTAATCTGTGGTCCTTGGCTTTTCTGTCACATGGAAATGCACTTGATGGCCTCTCTTGGCTTCTCTTCCAGGTTCCATTGACTTCCAGCTTCTGGCTGCTCCCTCTGTCTCGTTTTTCTTCTGTCTGATGTTCACTCTGCTTATAAAGGACTCCAGTAATCCAGATTAAAGCCCAAACTGATTCATTTGGGCCACACCTTAACTGAAGTAACATCTGGAAGAGATCTTATTTATAATGGACCCAAACCCACAGCAATGGATTAAGTTTAAGAATATGTTTTTCTGAGGTTCATAACTCTAAGCCACCACAGGAATGAAAAAAAAAACTCTTAAAATATAGCTTTAGATTCTCCTGTTTTTAACAAGATTTTAAATCAGTGGAATGTAGTGGAAAATTCACTGGATTTAGAGATAGAAGGACAGGGTTTGTGCTCCAGCTCTGCTTGTTTCTGTCAAGAGAGGGCTGTGTGGTCTCCATGGGCCTCATTCAGTCCCCACATCTATGGTCTAGAGATAACACATGCACAGCAGAGCATTGCTGTGACAATTGGCAAGCTAAGGAATTAGAGGGTCATTCCTGAACTGGAATGAACTCTGTAGATGTAAATATTCACACACAAGGGTTCTTCAGGAATATTAAGCAGGCGTTATAAGGGAGTTGAGAGAGTCCTGGCAAAGAGAATAATGAAGTGCTGGTGTTGTCATGAACAAAACATTGATATATATGCAGCCTCTCAAATCTATACCAGAGATAAATGCAGAGTCACTGATTATTTCAGTTTCCTTAACCTCAGTGTCTTCCATATAATGACCATTCTGACCCCTCCCACCGTCCTCTTGGATTCATGAGAGGACTGTCAGATATCCTGTGGGCCAAAATTGGTAGGAGTAATGCTAGAGGACAATAAAATATTAAAAATACATAAATTCTTTGATCCAGCAATTTCATAAGAATCTATCCTTTGGAAATACTCAAAATATGTCCCCAAAGATAATGCACACACACATAAACATATGCACACAGATATATTCATTACAGCATTATTTATTAGAGCAGGGGAACATCCTAAATATTCATCAATAGTGATTGCTTAAATAAACTAGGATATATCAATCAAATGAATAGAGTGAAGCACAAAGAATGTAATAGAGCTATTTGTACTGAAATGAACACATTTCCAAGGCATATATTTTAAGAGGACCAAAAAAATTATAAAACTGTACATATAGCATAATCCCCTATATTATTTTTTTCATAGAATTATTTTTATTTAAAAAAAGTTTTTTAGAAGATGCTTAGATTACATAAATGTTACATAAAAAATACACAGAATTCCCATATGCCCCACTTCCTACCCCTCTCATACTTTCCCACATTAACAACATCCTTCAATAGTGTGGTACATTTGTTACAATTGATGAACACATATTGGAGCATTGCTCCAATGTGGATTATAGTTTACATTATAGTTTAAACTCTCTCCCACACAATTTTGTAAGTTATGACAAGCTATATAATGGCCTGTATTTGTCATTGCAATGCCATTCAGGACAATTCCAATGTCCTGAAAATGTCCCCATATTACACCTATTTTTCCTCTCCCTCCCCTCAGAATCTCCAGTGGCCACTGCCTCCACATCAATGATAAAAGTTCTTCCATTGCTAGAATCACAATAAGTCTATAGTAGAATACCAGTAAGTCTACTCTAGTCCATCATTTATTCCCCAATCCTGAGGATTCTGATGGTGATACCCACTCTGCCACTAATTGAGAGGGAGCTTAGAGCCCAAGGGCCAGACAGATGGGACTATCTTGCTTGCAGTTGCAGACTCTCTGTTCCTTGGAATTCTCTGTTCCTTGGAATGGTCATTGTCCATCATCATTTCCTTGTTAGTTGTCCTGGGTGAGTCCAATGAACTAGAGAGTAGGTGTGGCAACTCTGTTGAGATTCAGGGCCTGACTGGCACATTGAAAGCCCAAAGATCTAAGTCCCTTGGACATAAACCTATCAACTCTGGTACTAACTAAAATTTCTATAAAGATACATGGAAAAGGAAATACATAGAAAATCTAGAAGGATATACCAAGCTTTAAACTGTGGTTTTATTTGGTGTAAGATTGGAATTGGGATAAAGGCATGGAGAGAACCTGTCACTTTACCCCTATATCCTTCAATATATTGTCTCTGTATAATTAAAATGTAAACAAAAATATAATATGATAAGGTCTTTTAAAATAGCACAAAATATATCAAATGTGGTGATAAAGTCAAAGACACACTAAGTGGCTATCTTCCAGCCCTCACCTATCCCCTCTTCTTTCCCCCTTGTGCTTGTTTGTGTGCAGGTATTTGCTACGTTTCCCCTCTTGCTTGTTTGCATGCAGGTGTTTGATGTATTTCTAGTTCCAAGAGACCACAGGCAGGAGGTGGAGGGAGTTGAATCTTAATCAGCTCCAGTCTCTTGCTCACTGGCAGCGCCCCTCCCCCCTGGGGTGTACAAAACTCAGTACTCAATTAGTGCGGGTGTCCCTCATGTCAGACCAGAGGAGAGGAGTGTTGAGCTGCCCAGCAATTGGCCTTCCCCGGGGACAAGCAAGGAAAGCTCTTTTTCTCTGCTCTTCAAACCCTTTGTGCTGTGCAAGCAACAAAGCAGTCACTTGATGGGAGTCTCTGTTGGTCCTGAGCCTGTGTTCCCATGACCATACCGTACAGCAACTTGCCCCACACAGGGTACTAATAACTTGTATAAAATAATAAAAAGTAAAATTTATATCCTACTTCCATTCCACTTCACCTAAATGGATGTATTTCCATGGTTTCATCCCAACCATCTCACTTATATTTTAGATTGCATCTGATTTTTCAAATGAGTAGACTATATTCAAAATGCCTTTTCATTGGGTTTATACATTCATTCCCTCCTGTTTCCTATTTTCCTCTCATATGCCCTAAGAAGTTTTTCCTCAACTTCCATGCATAAAAATCACCTGGAGGACTTGTTAAAGCACATATCTGGGCGTCAACCCAAAGATTATGGTTCGGTAGGTCTGCATGATGTCTGAGAATTAGCAATTTTAACAAGGTCCCAGGTGATTAGGATACTGCTGGTTTGAGGACTATACCATAAGTAGATCTGTCCTAAAGCACCCAGATATTTGTTCATTTCTTACTTCATTCAACTAAGGTTTATTAAGCACCTATCATTTGCCATGCTCTGTACTTGGTTCTAGGAATTCAACAGTGAAAGGAAACCTGTCTTCAAGGAATTCATAGTTGCATTGAGGATTGGGGAAGCAAATGAACCAATAGATAATTGCATTCCAGTATAAGTGCTATATTAAGAGTGTTTTGACAACTCTCAGAGTATAGGCCTTTCAAGAAGGTAGGGTTTATCAGTGGTAGAGGATGGCAGGTGGAGAAGAGATGCTAAAGTCAGTTTTATACATCAGGACACAGGATAATGACTCCCATTAGGCAGCTAGTTACACACATGGCCAACGTGAGACAAAATCAGGAATAAGCCTAACATAGGTCTGGCATTTAAGGTCTCTGGGCTTCCATAGTTTCACCTGTTTAATGAAGGGGTTGTCAGAGATTAGTTCAAGCAACTCCTTTTTCTGAAACACTGGTTCTATGGTTTCCGTCTTTACTCTCCCCACCAACCCACCCCCATTCTCCTCAGTCCTGGGTGCAATGCTCCCATGTGGGTAAGTTCAAGCACCCCCCATGTCTCTGTGGTGCCTCACTTAGTCACTTAATTCTGAGGCCTTTTCCACTGGGGTGCCATGTTCCAGACTTTGCTTACTCCTCATTTTATGCTACACCTGAATTGAACAATTTGAACTTCCCTGAGTGGTCATACTTGCTCTTATTTAGGATTTGCATATCCTACTCTCCTGGACAAGCCCTATCCCATCAGCTCTCCTGTCTAACTCCTACTAATCTTGGATGGCTGATCTTGGTACATACTTGCTCTTGGCACTGTGTTCTGAAATAAATCTGTGTCCCACCTGGGCTAGTACCCTTTCCAGCATGCTCCAGAGCACCCTGTTCTTACACTTATTAGACCACACTTGAGTTGTGTATTTACATGCCTGTCTTCCACAGACATGGTTAGTATTTTGGACATCACGAGCTGGATCTAATTCATCTTTGAACCTGGATCTGAATAGGTGCTTAATAAATGATTATTCAATGAATGTGTTCTGAGCCTCCTTGATTTCTTGTCTCTTGCTAGGAAATTTGTCTTATCTCAAGGCTTTTTCCTCCTTTGGAAAATTGCTAACTAGTAATTTGGTAGAGTATTAATGTCCACTGATGTATTGCTTCTTCTGGAAGACCCATTTTTGAATAGAATTCTAGAATTTTAGAACTGAAGGTATCCATATGAGTCACCAAATGTAAACTTCTCACTTGAGAAACGAGAAAAGAGAGACCTGGAGAAATAACGGCATATACAAGGTCACACAGCTAGCTATAGTTTGAGTCAAAATGAGAATTAGTACTCGGTAATTAATTTTAAGTGTTGCAATTTTTCCCACTTCTTTTGAAAGCAGCTTTATGTACACACTGCTTTAACCAATCAGCTTGACTCTATTCTTGGCATCTTCTAATAATACAGTTCTTGGGAAAGTAAATTTGAGGTTTTGGGCTTTTCTAAGCCCTTGAAAACATTCCATGTAGCAGATGACCTAATTTAGTTACATATTCAACTGGTCTACTAGTAAATGCTTTCCTGATGAGTGAATCCTTTTCTAATGTTTTATGCGTTCTTTTCCTTCAATTCTGTCTTTTTTCTATTCAGGAACATCTCCTTGTCCCTCTTAACATTCTGAAAGTTGGATTTTTATTAATTTTGAATACCTCTTCTCTTTCTATTTACCACTACCTTCACCATAAAACATAGCTGCATGCTTATGCATCTTATAGCCATGGCATTCCTAAGTTATTTAAATGTAAAATGATTGGAAATAGGAATAAATTAAGTTGTTTTTTTTTCAAAAAGATCTTACAGAAAGAATCTCTCAGCCAATTTCTAATGCACCCTTGACTTGGATAAAATGTTCCAATCTCATGAAACAGTATTAGAAAAAAAATGAGATAAGATGTTGTCATCCTTCCACCTTCTTCCCTACCACATATTCCCCTGATGCTGCAAATGCACAGAATTTCAAACTAAAAACTACAACTGATAATGCAAGGAACCCTGGTCCCCTATCAGGTCTCAGTGACACATTTCTGAGCTATTCTAGACAGGAGATTCAGAATTTTGTGAAGAAGCCACATAGCACCCAGGAAAGAACCTAGAATCTAACCTTAGAGGTAAATTTAATTCAACTCTCAACACCTCTAAGCTGGCGATAGTATTCCCTGGAGGAGTGAAATATAAGAAGCTACTTATTTGACCACATGGCCTAGACCTAGACTGGCATTGATTTTTCTCAGTGCTTTCTTTCTTACCTAAAAATGATCCTTGTCCTAAAAACAGGAGACAGCCTCCTTGAATGCCCTAAATATTTTATATGTTTATATTTGTTGGCTTTTAATTTTTCATGCTTATTTTATAAGGTCAGTGGCAAGTCCTCAACTGGTTCATCAGTTCTTTGGAGACTTATCTCCAAGCTTCTAGGATTCTCTACAAATAAACCACTCTCTGAACTTCATCCACCAGACATGTGTCATTGAAAATTGATAGATCCCTGAATATTATATAAAGTATAATTAGAAGGTTTGTAAACTCAAGTGCCTAACAGGATCAAGTACATAATGTAAATGGGTGTGGTGGTCCTAATTGGTGACTGGGTGAACTGCAGAGCATGCCTTCCAGCAGAAAAGAGCAGGAAATTATGGAAGTTTCTATGAAATTTTCAGTTTAAGAGCAGGATTTACTAAACCAAACTTCTTTTAAATGTAGACCAAGCAAAAATGTGGACCAAATCTAGTTTGCAGAATTTGGTCCATGGTTTTCTACTTAGTGATTTATCATTTATGGGTTATCTTTTCTTTCATGTGTTCTGTCTGTAAAGTGGGTGAAATATGATCACAGTCATGTGAATGTACTAGAAATTTTTATTAAAGGAATGACCCCTGTATTAATCAGGGTTTTCTAGGGAAACAGAACTGACAGGAGATATCTGTAAATAGTATGAGATTTTATAAAATTATCTCACATGACCCTGGGGATACATAAATCCAAATTCCTTAGGGCAGGCTGCAAGATAGAGGCTCCAATGAAGGTCCTCAGTGAGTTCCCCAGGAGACATTTGCTGGCTGAAGTAGAGCTGGGCCTTCTCTCCTTAAATGCTGAAGTCACTTCTGGTTTTAAGGCCTTCAGCTGATTGGATGAGACATCACTCATTGCTGACAGCAATCTCCTCGGTTGATTGTAGATGTCATTAGTCATATCTCAATCAACTTGATGATTAAAATCCACAAAATGCTCTTGTATCACAATTATCCCAGTGCTCCCTTGACCAAACAACTGGGTGTCATTACCTGGTCAAGTTGACACATTAGCCTAACCACCAAGCCCCATTCTCCTCAAACAACTTTTCCTTGATTTCCTTTGCCTTGTTTTTTCTATCTCTCTGTTTTCTTGCCTTCCTAAAATAACAGAGAATTTTCTCTAATATATATATACTAGAGAAAAAATACATATGGTTAAATATCTTACATTACATACATGCATGCATACTATATACTTAGGTATATATATATGTCATATTACATTTGTATATATCATATAAAAACAAACATATATAATTAATCATATACTTATGAATTATTTGACATATACAGTTATTTGCAGCACTCATGCCCACCCTTAATTCATAAATCAAATATTTGGCAATCCAAATATTTAAAATATGATTATAAACTTGGAAAGAAGATTTTAAAAGCTGGGGAAGAAACCTGTACTTTCTTTGGAAAGATGATTTGTCTTCTTATAAAATAAAGTAGCATTAGCAGCAGCACAGTGGAAAGGTGACACAGCTAGAGGCAGCAGGAGGCTGCAGAATAACAGGTACAAATGCAGTCATCTCTGATTATCAAGGATAGGAACAGCTATGTCTACTTTCCTCAATAGCTTCACTCTGAAGCTGTATTATAAATTGTGTGCCAAGTGATATGTACAGCAATGACTGAGTCAAGTAAATTATATTTTCTTTCTCTATATGGAGCTTCCAAGATTAACATTCAGAAATTTGCTTACTTTGGAATAAGCAAAAAGCCTATATGGGTTCTTGTTTTTCCTCTTTTCCATCTGAGAATCTAGCCCTGGACCTCACCTTTTACTACCTGCTTCTGGTTGACACCTTGAAGCCTCCCCAGAGAGTGCATCAAATTTTCCAAAAGGAAGCAGGCATGTGTCAAAGAAGAGGTCTTTAATTGTCAGGTATAGTGCTTTTAAAGGGCTTAAATTGAATGCCTCTCCAATTCCGTAGTCCTCATTATTTATCTAAATCCTTATTTAGACTACATGCCTGGCCTTTGAAGGCATTTGAATTTGCAAACCTTGTGTTAAAGATCAGAATGGGAGACAGAGAAAAGGCAATCTACCATCAACAAAATGGAAGGGGCTTAAAAAAAAAAAGGAGAACTTTGCAGTGCTAAGTCCAAGAAGTATTTGTAGAAGAAATAAATACCAACCTACATTTTCTTTTGCAGAGATCTTTGGAGCCTCTTGTTGGGCACTTCACCTTCCAGTGTTGGACAAGACCATGTTTTATCATAATTTACTTTTTTCCCCCAAACTTTAAGATATGATTTTAATTGAACCAATAAAGGTTTCACCCTTACATTATTATAAACACTTTATGATAAAAAATTAGTTTCTGTAAAATCCATTTCCTGGATTTATCATTGTATAGTTGAAACTTCTTTTCTTCCATAGGAATCCTTCCTTTGTTTTCTAAAGCTTAGGGCCACTTTGACTCACCCCTAGTATGAGTGAGGTGTGTTCCCAACTGGACTTTTCTTATTGTCCTTTACAATGAAACATTTTCATTTTGTAGACACAGAGTGTCTGTATATAAGTGTGTATGTTCATTTCTCATCCCTCCCCACAAAAATGCATATAGGGGATAGTGATAAAGCTAGCCAAAAGAAAAGTCACACTACTTGAATAAAATTCAATTCTAGACAGCCTTTTCAAACTTTCTATCCCATATAATACTGAAAGCTTTGAAGAATGGAATTAAGATTTTATTTTAGATCTTGTTAGCCTAAGCTATGTAGCCTTTGGCTCAAAGTAGAATTGGATTAGAACTGCTGCTATTCCTAATGGAATACTCTATCTCTGATATATTTGTTTATCAATATTGCCCTTGAGCATGAGTTCCTTCCGTTGTACCCATTATATTCCTGAAGTGAGGAAGTCAGTTTTCCACTTGTGTGCTAAAGGTTTTCCTCTCAGTGTTCCAAGGTATTCCATAATCATTTTTGCATTCATTCACTTCAACTCTCCTTGATCCGTCAGGATGGGAAAGGCTATTTCCTATCTAGTCTAAAGTTACCTCCCCTGGGTCATCTTTATGGAAATCCCAATAAACATCTCCCTTGGCCCAGGTCTTTGCACTGGGTATAATATCAATAGTGCGTTATTGAAATAGTTTTTGTTTTTCAATATTCTGATTTTTTTCACTTACTTTAAATCAATATCTAGTCTTTGTCTCTTTAAAAATCATGAAGTCCCCAAGAGCCTGGCTATGCCATTTCTCAGAATGACTAGAGCCTCTCATCAAATGTATCAATTACTACTCTTTAGAGCCCTGCTCTGTGAGGAACTATACTTGATATTTCTATTTCTACTTCTGAGGGACAGTGGCCTATTTTGCCAGGCCACGGTAACAAACACATATGGATATTCATAAATGATTTAACACAGTATTTTCTGAATCAGGTTTCATAGAACCCTATAACTGTTCTACAATCAACTAAGTTTAGGAAATACTGCATACCATAGCCCTTTTTCCCAAAGTCACCATCCACATAACATATTAAACATTCTTAGAAGTCCTCTAGTCAAGATATATGGTTTGTTTTTTATATCAAACATAAGCAAACTTAATTGAACATAGAGTCATATTTTTCCCTAAGAATTACCTTTTAACCTCTATTAATATCTTGCAGACTACTGGTGGGGAAACATTGATTTAATACTTTCTGGTGTTATCTTAAATACTACTACTTTTCTTGATCAATTGTCTCTCTCACTCTCCTAGGTGAATATTTTCCCTATACTCTCGCTATTCAAACCTTCAACAGCCCTCTACCATCCTCACTTTGTGCTGATGACTTGATTTCTATTTCACTAAGAAAATAGAAGCTATCAGAAGAAAATTTCTCTATCTTCACCAAATTTAGCAAGTTACTTGCAACTGTGCCATATATGCTGCCTTTTCTCACATGTATACAGATGTGAGGCCAATCCTGTAGCTCACACGGTGGGGCCCAACCCATTTTAGCTTCTTGAGAACTTTGCTTCTGCAGAGGTGATATTTCTCTCCTGCATTATTAATTTCTCACTCTCTACAAGATTATTTCCCAATATACAAGCATAGTATAGTATCTCATATCTTTATTTTAAAAACTTCCCTTGACTCCCCTATTCCCTTGCAGCTAGTACCCATTTTCTTTACTCTGGTTTACAGCAAAACTTCTTAAATGGGTTTTATACACTCT
>JAQZBX010043186.1:0-21753 GCA_029593785.1 Cabassous unicinctus | reverse complement strand
CACCACACTGTGGTGGAACATATGTTACAGATTATTGCATAATATCATCAGATTATTACCACCAACCATGGTCCACAGCATACATTTGGCATACTTTTTCCATACTTCCATACCTCCCCAGTCCATAGGTCACAACAATTTTATTTTTCCCATGCTTCTCCACTTTCCCACCACCCTGCAATAGTGATGTACATCTGCTCTAGCTCACAGGACACTCTTGCATCTCTACCATCAACCACAATTCTCATCCGCCTCTGGGTTCACTGTGTTATTCAGTCCCTAGATTATTCTCTAGCTTTCTTTCAATTGACATTTATATCCCTAGACTAACCTGGCAGTTCTATATTTAGCTTCCTGAGGAACCACCAAACTCTCTTCCACAGAGGATGCACCATTTTAAATTCCCACCAACAAATTTCTCCACATCCTCTTCAGCAGTTATTGTTTTCTGTTTTTTAAATAATGGCTCTTGTATGCGGTGTGAGATGATATCTCACTGTCATTTTGATTTGCATTTCCCTAATAGCTAGTGATATGGAATGTTTTTTTCAAGCGCTTTTTGGCCATTTGAATTTAGGAATTTGGTTTTAAATAATAGGAATAAAGGCTCGGGGAGATAGGAGACAGAGTAATAGATGAAACAAGATTGGCTGTTGTTGCAGTTGGGCAGTTTTGATGTAATTATGAATTCCAAAAATATAATTGGATCATGCTTGTAAACTGATCTGTTAATCTGGGCATGATTAAGTTATGATTAGGGCGTTGACTGGGCCACTTCAGTAGGGCGTTGAGCCCCACCCCTTGGTGGGTGGGGAAGCAGTTTTGATGTTGGAGAAGAGGCCCTAGAAGAAGGGAAGTGAGCCGTTCGCCCGATAGTCTACAGCTGACCTTGTGGAGGAACCAGAAGAGCTAAGCCCGGAGAGAAATGCAGCCCTGGGAAGAGAGGAACATAAGAAGCCTGAACCCTGGCAAACATCAGAAGCAACACATGGCAATGAACTTTGGTGAGAAGAAACTTAACGCTTTATGGCCCGGTATCTGTGGAGTTCTACCCCAAATAAATACCCTTTATAAAGACCAACCCATTTTTGGTATTTCACATTAGCACCCCTTTGGCTGACTAATACAGCTGTGTTAATAATTATTGAAACTGGATGAAGCGTTACTGGGACATTATTATGCTATTCTTTCTAATATGGGAAGTGTTCAATATTTCCTATAAAATTTTAAATTTATATTCAACCAGAGGATAGAATATTAGTCAATATTTAAAATCACATTTTCAAAAATTGCTCATTTCACATAAAAAGTAATATTTAACCTGAACCTTAAGGGAACTGGTTAATCAAAGACAGAGTAGAACAAAAACATCATGGTGTGTTTGAGGAAGAGAAGGCAGCATGGTACATTTGGTCTGATAGGAAATGGGAAGATTCTTAGAAAATGGCTCTAAAGTAGACTGGGCATCTTCTAAAGGACCTTTGAAGGTTGGGTAATTTCTTGTAGACATTTGTTAGCCATTGAAAATAGTTTGGTTAATGATTGGCTTTAAACTAGGTGTAAACAAAGTAGTTATAAATCCAAAATTTATAAAAATATATCCTGATTACTACGTGAGATGTAAAATTGCAAAGTTGAAGTGATTGGCATGAAGGGATAAAAGAGAATTACACATGTGAGAGAAATAAAAGGATTTGGACTGAAGTTATAGGGGAGGGAGTGTGATTCAGTACTAATGGAGTGAAACAAGCTGGGGAACACAGTGGACAAATTTGGAAGAGAATTGATAAAAATGGGCTAAAAAGGGACCTTTTAATTCTAAAATAGCTGCCATTCTTCTGAAAGAATCTCAAATCTGTACTTGTGAATCCAGGCACAAGACAAGTTTTATAAATAGAGGACTATGACATGTTGAAGGAGTAAGATTGAAAGATGGAGATCCCAAGGGGGCCTTGAAAAAGTGAAATTTAGAGAAATTACCACAGGATTAATTAAATTCACTTAGAGATCAATAATTGAATAGAAGTATAGGATTTAACTACTATTAAATTGGAAATCTGGAGGGAGAGTTTGTATAGTATTGACTTTTCCCAGATTTAATGATTGTATTTGATATTTTTCGTTTAACAGACATGTTACTGTGTTTCATCAGATCCCATTAGCATTTCTACATGGGAGAATTAATCTCTGATTTGTTGTTGAAAACTCATTTCTGTGTTTTTGTTTTTATCTAGGACTTCATGTTTTATGAAAGATGAGACCATGAAGAGAAAGAAGGGATTTGTATTAGATTAATAAAAGTCTCTTTGGAAAATCTGAAGTCTTATATTGATTGGGACTATCTAAAAGAAACTTTGAATATTTGTTTTTTTCTTTTTAAACAAACTGTGGACAATCAAGTCAGGTGATATTCTAAACTCTGCACACTTAATTCCACTTCCCTTTCAAATGTCCAATTGTCTTAAGGGCAAATGTTGCGAACACTGGGAATGCAAGGAACCACAGGAAAAGAGAAGTCCAGATGACCTTTCCATAGTCCGGATAATTCACCATGTGCCAAATTCCAAAGATGAGATGTAACCATGGCATTCACCTCTAGTTTACATTTGGTACAGACAGCATGCCCAGTAAAGTGATATACTTGCATAACTGGATCCTAATGACATTAGTTATGCCAATTAGAGAAGGGGAGGACTTTCCAAGCCAACTGCTGGGTGCCACAACCAACTCAGAAATGAGGCTTGGAGGTACTGACATTCTCCGTGACAGACACAGCTTGCTTTTATTTCCTCTCTCTCTCTCTTCCTTATAAGATTCTGGATTTCTGGTTAATCATAGTAAGACTACAACTGATCTAAACATTTCCTTCTTTTATTCAACTATGCAAGGAAGATTTGAGCAGAAACCCACATAGTATCTGCAGAAATCATTTAAATTAATCTTCTCATTAAGTACTTGTATTGAGAAAAATCACCAAATAGATGAATAACCAGCAATTTAAATGAGAAAATTTCCAGGAATTGCAACAAATATCTATTTTGTAATCTCAATGAGATTTGAGGGAATGTGCATATGTGTTTCTAGGACAGACAATAGAGATAAGGGAATATTCTGATGTGGCAAAGGTTAATAAAGTTGAAAAATATGATGACCACATTTTCATATATGATGAAGACACTAGAAACAGTAGACTGAATAAAGTAGAAAACTAACAAAATACAGTAGAAGAGAGATTTTAGAAACTCTCTTAGAAGTCAGATAAAGACACCAAATACTGTGAGAAAAGTAGGTCTGATGAACAGGTACAACTTCAATTTATGCACAATAGAAATTCCAGAAGCACAAATAAGCATGCGGGAAAGTGTTGTTTTTTTTTAATTTAAGAAAATTTTACTTGCAATTAAGACAGACTAATGCAAATATTCTTGCTGACCTGATTTTGTGATAATCAGGGTTGGCTAAACATTAGCTATATTAGCAACCATGCATGTGTCCCCAGACCTAGTTTTCCTCCCTAGGTCTGGTTTTTAGAATGCTGGTGATAAACTAAGCCTGATTTATTATATGACCATCCTGGATGGGAAAAGACTGTAACTTTGAGTATCTTTGGTCAACCTTAAGAGATATAGCAGCGGGACAGATGTGGCTCAGGTGGTTGGGTGTCCGTCTGCCATACGGAGGGACCTGTGTGTGATCCCTGGGACCTCCCGGTAAAAATTTAAAAACAGAAAAATAT
Source organism: Cabassous unicinctus (assembly GCA_029593785.1). NCBI lineage: Eukaryota > Metazoa > Chordata > Mammalia > Cingulata > Chlamyphoridae > Cabassous > Cabassous unicinctus. The sequence continues at coordinate 18,017 of JAQZBX010043186.1, read as the reverse complement.
AGAAGGCGTATGGGCCACCAGGCCCCATACACAGGTGTGCCGCCAGGCCCTGTGCGTGGGTGCACCGCCAGGCCCCGCAAGCTACACAGCAAGATAATGATGTAACAGGAGAGTGACACAAGGGAGAGCCAAGACAAGATGCACTGAGTAACCAGGAACTAAGGTGGCACAGGTGGTTAGATGCCTGTCTCCCACATCAGAGATTCCGAGGATAGACTCCCAGAGAAGACATGTTGATGTTCAGGAACTAGGTACATGATTTCCCCCTTTAATTAATTAATTTTTTAAGTGAAGATCATAGGAACCATTATATAAGATGATACAAGGTGACCTCTTGTCACACTTGTCTTCTTCCATAGGCTCTTGTGACTGTGCCTGTCTTAGGTTGTCCTCCTCGGAGAATCTTAGCCATCACTGGCCACCACTCAAGCCTTTGAGCTCTTACATGGAAGGCAATTTCATTTATATTTTATACTTCTTCAGGTTCCTTATGTGTATGCTTTTATGTAGATAATTAGTAGTAAAATCATGGGGTTATTAGTATACTACTTTCTACCACAAATAATGAAAAGTTAGTTTTTCATGACTAAGTTTCTTAACATAAATGCATTTATCTGATTTAATTTTTCATTTTTTTCTATGTATATATGTTATTACTCTACCCTTGAAAATACAAACAATTAAAATGCATAAAACAATAATTCCTAATGCAATCCAAAATGATATTTGAACTGTTTTTTGTTTCCACCAGTGAAACAGATTGACAGTATTTAAATTTTCAGACAATTCATTCTAAAATTCTCCACCAGGGGTTTTTTCAATTCATTTTGAGACATGCTCAACACTTTCTTTTGCAATTCTAAAATATCTAAAGAAATATTATGCTTATATTCAATCAAATGATTTTTTACTTCTTCCCAATCATGCTCACTATTATTATAAGGCAAAGGAGTAATACAAAAAGAACTTTCATTCCAATCACATTTAAGAGCTCTTAACAAGTTTAAATTATAGATTTGATTATCCAAATGTATAATAGTTGTTTCAAGATCATTCATACGATTATTCAGTTCCATATCAATGTGAGACTGGCTATGCCACATCTCATTTGCATTTTTGTGCCTGTCCTTAACATATTGTTGAGTCTGGACTCCTTGATACAGGGCTGTGCCAGCAATGGCTGTGGCGGTTATAATGCCAATCAGTCCCAAAATTCCTGCTATTAGAAGTCCAATCAGTCTTTCAGTTCTTTTTAAATAATGGTCGAGGAAGTGCCACAGCAACTGGGATTCTGGAGACTGCTGCCAATGTCTGGTCATCTGAACCGGTAACCATAGTCCTTTTCTTTTTCTTGCTATAAAAAGAGTTTGATTTTCCTACAAATATGAATTCTTAAGACATATAAATAAAGAGCAATTTGTGCAGCTAACGTTCCTTTCACCAAAAGTTACTTTTCCAATGATAAAAACTATAGGATCTCATACACATATTGTAAGAAATTGAATTGATTTTCTTTTTAAACTGGTAATATTAGTTTTATTGCCTTGCCATTCGAAAATTGGGCCAGTTCCCAAAAATAATTTCCACAAATAATTTTGAGTTTTGTTAAGTTTAGTGTCCCATGGTTGTGGGATAAATCTTCCTTGATTTATCCAATTTATTGAGCTGTTAGTAAATGCCGTATTACCAAAATTCCAGAAATAAGGATTACTGTCATTAGTGGTTATGGTTGAATTGTTAATGAACCAAGATATGGTTGTGTTTTTAATAGGCTTTGGCATTCCTATAAGTGCCCAATCCTTTACAATTCCATAGGAATCATTAAACAACACAACCTCTGTAAAACCATGACATACATGCCATTTGTCATTTAGTAATCTGTTTTGAGAGTGACATGTAAGATTTACCATATTTTCTGATTTATATGGTAAAGAAGGGAAAATGAGAATATAAATTTGAGTTTCATTTTTCTCTGTTAAAGCTACACTGCGATTTTGAGGTTGCATGCATGAGGAACCATGTCCAATACAAAGAGGGTGGTCTATAAAAGGTAAAGTTAAATTTTCTATAAATTTCCCTTCTTCCTTTGGCTTTAAGGGTAGTCATAAGTCTATAGGTCCCGGAAAATGGTGAGATTGATTAAGATAAATTGGGTAAGACTCATTGGCCCAGGTTAACAGCTCTAAAAGAGGTGGGTTGGTAATGTATGCCCAATATGTGTAATTATGATATGGTATCTTACCTTAACCTAATACTTTACCTATAATTAATCCAATGTGAAACCACCATGTCCATAGTTTAAGTTTCGGCAGCATCTTCAACTCTAGGCTTGATTCTTCTGGAGGGGATCCACTGCCGTTCTCCTGTTTCTGTAATGATAAGAGCAAAACCTCAGCCCCAAATCTTTACCTCTCCTTTTTCCCATTTATTTGTTGTTTCATTTTTCCAATATATCGGTTGTCCGCATTTTTCATTTTCATTCTTTTTATTAACCTCCCATTGTCTTTCTTGCTGCTGTGGTATTAGAAATTAGTTGTCTATTAAGAAAATTTAAGGTAAGCAATGCTTTAGATAGTTTGTCTTTAGCAGATTCTCCTCCATCTCCCCCTTTTTGTCTTTGCAACATTAATTTTAATAAGTGATTGCTTTTTTCTACTACTGTTTGTCCTTGGGGGTTATATGGAATTCTTGTAACATGTTTAATATTCCAGTCACTGCAAATTTTTTTGAAAGATTGGCTAAGATAGGCAGGCCCATTATCAGTTTTTAGCTGTGCCGGCAGGCCCATTACAGCAAAACAATGTAATAAGTGAGAACGTACATGTGAGGCCTTTTCACCAGCTTGAGCAGTTGCCCAAATAAAATTAGAAAATGTGTCCACTGTCACATGTACATATTGAAGGCGGCCAAAAGAGGGCACATGTGTAACATCCATTTGCCAAATTTCATTAGGATGTCCTCCATGGGGATTCACTCCTGGAGAGAAAGTGGGGGCATTTATGGGCCCACAAGTAGGACATTGTCTAACAATCTTTTTACTTTCTTTTACTGTTAAGTGGGGATATTTATGACATAAGCCAGAAGCATTAGTATGTGCAAGTTTATGACAATCAGCAGCAGTTTCGGTATGAGCAATAAGCTTATCTATCAAATCATTTTGTGAAGCCATAGGGCTGGGAAGTTGAGAATGGGAACTGGGAATGAATATGAGTAATGTAAATTGGATTAGATCGTTCACAAACAGTCTTTTGTAAGTGTAGGAAAAGAACTTTTAATTTAGAAATTGGAGTTATTTGAGCTGTTTCTATATGACAAACAATGTGACAGCCATAAGCAGAATCAGACACAATATTTAAAGGCTCAGAAACATCAGTTAGCAATTGAACAACAGCCATTAGTTCCACCTTTTGGGCAGACGAATAAGGTGTTTTCCAAGATTTTGTAGTTGGGCCTAAATAGCCTGCATTTCCATTACTGCTGCCATCAGTGTAGTAAGTGCAGCTGAGAGTGGTGGTTGTTTGACAACCTTAGGAAGAATCCATGAAGTACATTTTAAAGACTGTAAAAATTTTGAATTTGGGAAATGATTATCAATTGTTCCAATAAAATCTGCTAAGGCCACTTGCCAAGAGTTATGAACTGCCAGAGCTGAGAAAACTCCTGCTTTGTAAGGTCCAGTATGATTTTATCAGGATCTCTAGCCATAAGCTGTTTTAGGCAAATACGACCTTTTGATATTTTTGCTGTAATTTTTTCAGGATAAGTAAGAAGTTTTTTTTGTATCTTTGTTGTGTAAGAATATCCATTCTATTATGCCCTCCTCCTGCCAAAGTATCCCAGTAGGGGAATGGCAAGATGGAAATATTAAAAGTGAAACTGGAAGATTTATATTTATCTTTGTTAGTTGGCTATTTTGTACTCTTTTTTCCAACCATTTTAACTCCTTTTTTGCTTCTGGGCTCAAAATGCGAGGACTATTTAAGTCAGAGTTTCCTGTTAGAGTATTGAAAAGATTAGTTAAAGCCTAAGTTGGAATTGCTAAAGTAGGCTGTACCCAATTAATATCACCCAGTAATTTTTGAAAATCTTTTAAAGTATGTAAATGATCAGTTTGAAACTGGACCTTTTGCGGAGTTATAATATTTCCATTAATAATATGGCCCAAATATTGAAAAGGAGACTGTTTTTGAATTTTTTCTTCTGCTATTTGTAACCCATGTTAAGGAAGAATTTCTTTAGCCAGCTGAAATCGTTGTTTCAGCTCAGAAGTTTGCTCGGTGACAAAAAGAATATCATCCATGTAATAAATAATCATAGCATTGGGAAATTGTTTTTGTAAAATTTGTAATGGAATGTGAACAAAGGATTGACATAATGTAGTACTGTTCATCATTCCCTGAGGTAGAACTTTCCAATGATATCATTCAGTAGAGCTGAGTGATTAATAGAAGGAATAGTAAATGCAAATTTTTCTCTCTCATTTGGATTGAGAGGAATAGTAAAGAAACAATCTTTCAGATCAATAATAACAATATGCCAATTCTGTGAAATCATAGTTGGGGATGGCAAACCAGGCTGTAAAGATCCCATAGGTTGAATAGCTTTGTTAATTTCACGTAAATCAGTCAACATGTGCCACTTGCCAGATTTCTTTTTAATTACAAAAACTGGAGAATTCCATGGACTAGTAGAGGGTTCAATATGCCCTCCCATTAAATGCTCATGTACTAATCCTTTCAGGACTTCAAACTTTTCTTTTGGAAGGGGCCACTGTTCAACCCAGATAGGTTTGGTTGTTAGCCATTTTAAAGGTAATTCGAAGCCCTTTACAACAGTAGCCCCTACTCTAAATTTGAATATCCTAGGCCATGGTAGTCATCAATAAGCCGTGTTTCAGGTCAGGAAGGGAGAGCATATTGCATATGAGTAATAAGATGTTTAGCTGTATCAGAAACGTGAGGAATATTCAAAAAAGCTCACCATTGGTATAATAAGTCTCTTCCCCATAAATTAAGTCCTACATCCACAACATAAGGTTGCAGAGCAGCCTCTTGTCCCTCCAGACATTCTACCTTAAATATCTGAGTACTTTGATAAACATCTGTCATTGTGCCAATGCCAGTGAAAACTGTTGGCACTTTTTTTAAAGTCCAAGCTTGTGGCCAATATTGTTTAGCAATTATAGAGACATCAGATGAGCCCATCAAGTTTTAAATTGTAAAAATTCTGCCGAAGTAAGAACAGCTCGAGCTAACATATTCCAATCCCAGGGTATCAGTCTGTCTGCTTGTGCCATTCCTTGCACCAATCCTTGAGTATAAGGAGAATTTACACCATATTGAGTACATGCTTGTTTTAATTCTTTGATAATTTTAAAAGGAATAGGAGCATGATCAAATTGTATGCCTCCTTGGGGATTTTGAGCATCTACTGGAATAAGAGTAACTGTTACTGGAAAAGCAGAAAAAAGTTGCATAGCCTCTGAATCTGCTTCTCTACTTCCCTGTGCTATGCTTTTCATAATGGAAGAGGATGGTGCCAGCACAAAAACAGAAACTTTTGGAGGGTCATCAAATGTCCTAAAAAATGGATCAGCAGATACCTTAGGAGGCTCAGGCGTGGGTTCAAAAGACAACAAATCATCTTTTGGAGCGGATGGCATAACGACCACTGGAAAAGTTCCATAAACTCCCTTTTTCTTGTCTTCCCTTTTATTAAACAGGAGTTTATCTGTTTTTGGCTGTTCATGAATTTTTTATATATATTTTTATTAAGATCAACATCAGTTCGTTCTGCTATTGGTCCAGCGATAGCAGTATCCTGTTTATTATCTTCATTTTCATCTGATTGTAATGGTTCAAAAGCAACAGAAATAAGGCTACCCAAAGACCATACATGTATGGGAATTATCTCTCTCTTTTGATAAGCCCTTTTTAAAGCTTTCATAACTAACTTCCATCGTTTCAGATTTAAAATATTCTGCCCTTGTGGCTGAAACCAATAACAATGTTTCTGTACAAGAGAAAAAAGTTCCTCAAAAGCCGAGGATTTAATAGTTACACCAATGCTTTTTAATAAAGTTTTTAACACTCTAGAGTATTCTTCAAAATTCGACTGCTGATTCCCCATTTCCCTGATGATCCCAAGGATGTAACTTACTTTTTTTTTCTTTGAAAACCACTCGTCAGGAGCGTCTTGGTCCGCTGCTCACTGACCAAAAGAAAAGTTGCGTTTTCAGATCCCTGTTCGGGCACCAAATGTTGATGTTCAGGAACTAGGTCTGTGAAAACGGTGCCGCGGATGAGAAAGAAACAAGAGATAGCCGGGGTCAGGGGACCCTCCATCCAAGGGTAGGAGGGTGCTGCTGCATAAAACATTGTGGCTTTTATTTAGCTTTAGAACAAAGAAAATACATGTGCCCATGTGCAAAGGTAATAGATACGTGACGGGTTACACGTTACTAAAGTCAGCAAGTCTGTAGGGTTAATGTTTCAGTTCTCTTTACATTCCTGCATGTAACAGACCTTGTTAATAATTATCTGACATATACTAGATACACTCCTTGAAGCACAGAATGCTTCTCCACCAGGCTCGTACCAGATCTTATCTTAGTGTCTTGAGACTAGAGACGCCTGTCCCATACATACCAAGGTGGCCTGCTTTCTGTTATGAGTCATGGCCTTTAACTGAACTCCTTCAAAAACAGGAGGAGAAGGATGAGAAGAGAGGGCAAGAAACAGACAGAGTTGCCCAGTGAATTGACACAGAAAAAGCAAAAACGTGGGGGGAGGGGAAAAAATGGATAAAAGTACATAAATAAATAAATCCTTTAAAAAAATGTATAGGGGAGGAAGATACGGACTGTAGTTAGTACTAATATTTTGATGATGCTCTTTTATGATTTGTTAACAAATGTTTCACAACAATGCAGGGTGTTGGGGGAGGGTGATGTGTGGGTGCCCTGTATGATGTTATGCATGTTTGCTTTGTAAGTTCATGATGTTTACTAAACACTTATAGTTTATGTATGTTCATGCATGAATGATATATTTCAATAAATTGTTAAAAAAAAAAAAAAGACAGACTATAGACTCTAACAATGGGTTTACTACATATCAGGCAAAATTAATCACAAGTCCTATTTATGATTAATTGTTCCCCCCCAAAAAACTACTGCATGCCTACAGTGTGACAGACATTCTTAGACAATAGCAGAACGGTTTCTGGGGTCTAACTTCCTTGATATATCCACAGCCTAAGCCGAGTTCATTTCATCCTATCTCACTAACAGTTCAACCAAATTCAGCACTCTTTAATAGCAGGCACCACTGGATCTGCTGGATATAATGGCCCAAGTGGTAGTGGTAGTGCAGCTTGCACAGCAGCCTGGGCTTTTCACAGAGCCTCCTCTTGTTCTGGTCCCCAATCAAAATTAGCAGCTTTTCTGATCACTAGGTAAATGGGCCAGGCTAGCACATCCAAATGAGTAATATGATGTCTCCAAAATACGAAGAAGCCAACTAAGTGTTGTGCCTTTGTTTTGGTCATAGGAGGGGCCAGATGCAACAGCTTATCCTTCACTTTAGAAAGAATGTCTCAACATGCCCCACCACATCTGCTATACACCTAGAATTTTTGCCGCCATGGAAGGCCCTTGTATTTTTGTTGAATTTATCTCCCATCCTCTCTCACGCAAATGCCTTACCAATAAGTCTACAGTCTTTGCTACTTCTTGTTCACTAGTTACTAGCAACATGTCATCAATATAATGGACCAGGGTGGAGTCTTGTGGGAGGGAGAGACAATCAAGTTCCCTGTGGATAATATGATATAGGGCTTGAGAGTTGATACACCTCTGAGGCAGGACAGTGAAGGTATATTGCTGGGCTTGCCAGCTGAAAGCAAAATGTTTCTAGTGGTCTTTATTAATGACAGCTGAGAAAAAAAGCATTTGCCAGATCAATTGCTGCATACCAGGTACCAGGGGATGTGTTGATTTGCTCAAGCAATGATACCACATCTGGGACATCAGCTGCAATTGGAGTCACAACCTGATTAAGTTTACAATAATCTATTGTTATCCTCCAAGATCTATCTGTTTTCTGCACAGGCCAAATAGGAGAATTGAATGGGGATGTGGTAGGAATCACCACCCCTGCATCCTTCAGATCCTTGATGGTGGCACTAATCTCTGGAATCCCTCCAAGAATCCAGTATTCTTTTGATTTACTATTTTGCTAGGCAGGGGCAGTTCTAGTGGCTTCCACTTGGCCTTTCCTACCATAATAGCCCTGACTCCACAAGTCAGGGATCCAATGAGAGGACTCTGCTAATTACTGAGTATGTCTATTCCAAATACGCATTCTGGAACTGGGAAAATAACCACAGAATGGGTCTGGGGATGCACTGGATCCACTGTGAGACAGACCTGAGCTAAAGCTCTATCAATCACCTGACCTGTAAGCCCCTATTCTGACTGGTGGACCACAGTGATGTTTTGGGTCTCCTGGAATTAATGTCACTTCTGAGCCAGAGTTTAATAATCCCCAAAATGTCTGATCATTTCTTTTTCCTCAGTGCACAGTTACTCTGGCAAAAAGGCCTTAGGTCTTTTTGGGGAAAGCTGGGAGGAAGATTAACAGTATAAATTTTTTGCATTGTAACAGGATCCTTCCTCAAGGGGACCTGGCCTTCTCATTCAAGGGGCTCTGGGTCTGTAAAATATCTCAAGTCTGGGGATTGATTAAGGGGCCATGATTTCCTGTGTCTGTAATTCGAGTTAGGGTTTTGTTCACTCGACCTAGAAATCTTTTGCTTATACAGACCAAGGAGAAATTTAGTAGGTTGCTCATTAATTTCACTTATAGGTACCCCATTATCTATTAGGCAACGCCATAAATCTATGAGACTCAGACTATTTTGATTGCTGTTTTGAGTCTGCCTTTCATTGCGATAGCCATGCCCACCTTGTCTTTGGTGATTAATAACTGCCCATACTTGACTTTTACTGGCCTGAGATCTGAACATCCCCATAATGTTTAAGGATTCTAGCTCCATTACACAGTCCCTACAGTAATATCTGGATGACAGAGAAGAGTAACCACAGAGCCCTTCAAGGAAGATGGAGTTAGTCTTACAAATTTATTCTTCACAGTCCTGGTTAAAAGTGTGTCCTCTGGACATTCCTGGGGTGGGTGGGCAGGTCTTAAATAATAAATCCATTCTAACATTCCAATCTCTCTAGGCCTTTGAATTCCCTCTTGCACTGTATACCAGGGCAAATTAGGCATCTCAACCTCAGACATGCTAGGCCATCTTTTGGTCCATGTTTCAGTCAGCCACCCAAACAAACTGCTAGAGCCCTTTATAATCCCTCAAGCTACAGTGTTGAATCCAGGATTTCTACTTAGTGGGCCCATATCATTAAATTCAGTCAGATTGAACTTTATATTCCTTCCACCATTATCCTATACCATTATATCCATTCCCACAAATATTCCCCTAATTTCTGTCTATATAAGTTGGAAAACTCATGAAATTCTTTTAGAGTATAGCATACTTCCTCATGAGTCACACTTAATATTTCACCTTTGGGGGCTTGTTGTGATTTTAGTCTAGCAACAGGTCTTGAAGAGAAGGGGTGTAGGGGTGGGTAAGGAGAAAGATTAGAAATGCCTTGCAAACTATTGACCTCAGGGCATTCCTTTGCATTTTCATCTAGTAAAACAGGATTAATCTTTTCAGGCAGGGTTGAAATCAGATTCCTCAGGGCAAGGTGGTGGTTGGGCAGTACATGCTGGAGTTTGGCTAGTACTTGCCTCAGGGTTCGGGGGAGGTCCAGACACCCTGGTGTAGGCCAGAGGCTGGACAGTGCTGGCTTTAATTTGTTTGGTACCCACCTCAGGACTGGAAGGAGGTCCGAACTTCCTGGGGCAGGCTGGAGGCTAGGTGATACAAGGTTGACAAGGTATGGTCTCCACAGGCCAGGCCATTGCATTCAGCAGAATTTAGGGTTCCAATATCCCCACCAACATTATCATCATCCCATATGTCTCCATCCCAATCCTCAGGGTTCCACTCCTTTTCAGTCAATGCCTTCACTTTAACAGTAGACATCCTGCGAGGTTGAGATAATAGTTTCCTTTGAAAATCTGCTGCTTATACAATGAGAGTCTCAAGCCTGTGGCTGCATTAAACAAGATTTTCTTTCAGAGCACACATAGTAACTTTCACATCTTTCATGTGGTGTTTAAATTGCACATTTGAAGCCTTTAGCTCATCCCTTTCTTTTGTAACTGTACCCAGAGTATCTAGGAGGAGCCAGACTACATCATTGTACCTTTTGACTCCACAAAACTCTGTTAAGGATCTCTCACCCAGATCCTTGCTTCTTATAAGCATGGAAGTAGGGGAATCCAATGATGATATTTTGTGTATCTCCATTTTTTGCCAACTCAAGCCATGGACTGTTAGTGGCCTCTTCATTATTGGAAAGGGAGTCATTAGTACCCTTGAGTCCAATAAGAGTAGAAAGTCCATTTCAAAACTCCCAGAACCACTTCAGAAATCCCATGTTTAAGATTCTGTTCCTCAAGAACCACTCCTGGTACCAAGATGTATTAGTCAGGGTTCTATAGGGAAACAGAATCAACAGGAGTTATCTGTAAATAGCATGAGATTTTATAAAATTCTTCCACCTGACTGTGGGGATGGACAAGTCCAAATTCTACAGGCAGGCTGCAAACCAGGGGCTCTGAGGAAAGTCTGATGAAGGTCCTTGATGAGTTCCAGGAAGATGTCCAAGGACAAGCTGGGAAATCATCTCTGAATGCTGAAATCACTTCCCCTTTTAAGGCATTCAACTAATTCCATAAAATGTCACTCATTGCTGACAGGATCTCCCGGGTTGATTTGTAGATATAATCAGCCATATATGCAGTCAATTCACTGATGACTAAACTCCATGAATGTCCTTGTATTACAATTACCCAAGTGCTTGCTTGACCAAACACCTGGACACAATTACCTGGCCCAGTTTACACATTAGCCTAACCATCACAGTGAGTATACCTACCCTTGCAGTAGACTTTCAGTGTAAGGATTTGTGTTTATCTAGTCAGGAGTTGGACTTGGTTTGAAGTTTGTTATTGTTATGGTTACCCTCAGGGCACAATAGGCTTCAAATTCTTCTAGCGATAACTTGTACTCAGGATGTGGGCTTGTTCGCCAGAGGGTTTTACTGAATGCCTGCTCCCAGAGCGAATCTGTCTTTTGAAGCATTCCCAACTATAATTACCTGTTATTTTTACTCAGTGCTTCTCAGGATGATGGTGGGGATGGGGACAGGGCGCAGTCTCTGACGTTCAGATTAAGCCTTAGTCTTAGGCAGGCACTGTAAACCTAGAAGGTCATTCCATAATTCAGTGTAGTCCGGAAGTCAGAGTCTATGGAGAATTGGTTAATTCATTTAATCATGACATCACACAGCAGGTGTTTACTGAGAGTCCAGGACTGCCTAGAAATATGAGAGCTGTGTCTAACTGTGTTTGTTTGAGGGAGGTTGATGGGGGAGGGAAGGAAAGGATTGTAAACATCTTTCAGTCAAAAGATATTTAACAAGTAGGCAAACCTAATGATCCCAGTTAGAAGCATTCCAGATTGGAAAAATTGAGGAAAGCAAAGTGGGGAAACTCCCCCTGGAGCCATTTGCCCTACGTAGCTTGGCTGGGAGGAAACAAGACTAGAGAACTGCTTTTCCTATGATCCTCAGACAACTAAGCACCTCCTGCATGCCCCCTCATCCTCCTACCTGTCTTCTACCCCTCTGGAAGCCAAGCATCCTTGGTCTGAGGAAGGCAACTGTTGAGAAGTTTCTTTTCCTGTTTCAGAAGGGCCTGAAGCCCAGGAGAGTGGAAGTTTGGGGCGCACCTCGGGCCTAAGACCCTGAATCACCCTAGGGTGTGTTGGGACACTGAAGGGAAGGGCAGTCCATGTCCCAAACTAATGGGTAAGTGAAGGGAGGAGGGTAACAGAGGCTCAGAATTGGACTGTGTTATTAGTTCTGAGAAGGAAAATCTGGGCTGGTGGGCAGTGAGGAGGATGGAGAGGGAAGGAAGAGAAGAAATGCTAAAGAGCACATGACCTTCCAGGTCTTTGTGCTTGAAGACTGACTCTAGTGCCTTTCAGAAAAGAAAGGAAGAGTTGAGACCTGCCTGGGAAAGAAGCAAGTACCAGACACAGGCAGGTAAAATGGCCTGAAAATCACTATCTGGGCTCCCTGACATCCAGTCTTACTCTTACTTTCTTACTCTTTGAAGCCCAGATTACAAGGCTGAAAAGGAGTTTGAATGCAGAAAGAACTACTGTAATTTTAAAGTATATTGAAGAGAATCAATAGAGAATTCTGCCGTCATTTATAGAACATTTGTTGATTTAAAATGCTTCCGGGGGAAGCAGATGTAGCTCAAGCAGTTGGGCAGCACATTGGAGGTCCCAGGTTCGATTCCTGTGCCTCATAAAGAAGACAAGCAAGACAATGAGCTGACACAGCGAGCTGATTCAACAAGATGATGCAATGAGATGAGGCAACAGGAAGACACAATGAGGAAACACAATGAGAGACACAACAAGCAGGGAACGGATGTGGCTCAAGCAATTGGGCAGCTCCCTCCCACATGGGAAGTCCTGGATTTGGTTCCTGGTGCTTTCTAAAAAGAAGATGAGCTGACACAGAGAGCACACAAGGAACAGACACAGAGAGCAGACAGAGAACAACAATGAGGGGATGGGGGAAGAAATAAAATAAATCTTTTTTAAAAACATGCTTCCAGGGCACATTTACTATTCCTAGCATTGCTGAGTACCAGAAAGGTGTGCAAGAGTTCCCTTGACTTCTTGCACTGTCCTGAACCCTTCCTGGCCACAATTGACTACTTGACTTCATAGGGTCACGTTCCTGCAGCTGGCCTTTCTCTTCCCAGCTTTGTGTTCTTCTCTGTACCTTGATTTCCTTAACTGCCAAGTGAGTATGATAATAGTATCCACCTCATAAGACTTGTGTGGGGATTTAAGTGATCTAATACAGGTCAAATGCAAGCAAAGTCAGCAGGTTTCTGTAGTAAAACCAGAAAAGGACATGATAACTGTTGCCTGTTGATAATAATCAGTAGTTTTCAAAACAGCAAAATGACTCAAGCTAATTCAGAAACTTTTTTACTAAACTGAATTTTTGTATTGTGGCTTTGAATGCTATAAAATTAATTCTGAATCCAAAGATGAAGAATGATTGTCCCCTTGGAAGAAAGAGGATTTCTTCATACAAGATGTCAAACTGGGAGACAATTCTCCCCTCAGAGGAGAGTGGAATGCTATCTGGACACAGCTGCTTTGACTTCTCTTTTGCAGCCTCATGGCCTCAAAGTAGGTCAAGCCATTGAAAGAGGAGAGAAAGAAATCTAGACTATGAGACCAGAAGTACTTTTACTAACTGAACAATACAGAGTTTGAACTCAAGGCTTTGGATGAGTAATCATGATGTTATCGCATTTAGTCTAGGTTCTTGACTTATGCTGCAGAAATGAATTTCAGAGGACATCAGGTGAGTGAGGCCAGCAATTTTCTAAGGTAGGGAGAGAAGAGAAATGGGAGAAAATAACAGATCACAGGTCCCCAGTAGAGGGTAAGGGGCTGAAGAGTGATAGAGAGGGCTCTTTTATAGACTACAATTTCCTATTATAGATTATAAATGCCCAGGTTTTACTTGAGTGTTGATCTGCACAGGGGGGACATGGCGAGAGCAAGGTGCAGAAGCCACGAGGGCCCCAAGTACAGCAGCAGAGCATGGAAGCTGCAGGAGCAGGAGCAAGGAGGCAGGAGGGCAACAGGGGAGATTTGACCTTTGAGCCTGCTTTTTAAACTGTTAATTATTCCACCCCTTTGCTAATGGCATGGGAGGAGTCCCAGGTGTTTGCTGTTTTGATTGATTACCCCACCCATCAATCCCCCAGGTGGGGCCAATGATAATGTCCTGGGAGAATTATCTGGAGCTTCTCCTGGCTTCCAGGAGAAATCTTGTGAGGATCTTCCAGCAGCCATCTTGGGGTAACAGTGTCCACATTGGGTTCCAGATCCATCTATCCCTATATGAAGCCTGCTTCAATGATACTAAACAATGACAACCAACAGTCATTTGGCCATGGACCTCTGTAATTACCTCTCTCACACCAAGCATTTAGATTAAATTCAAATTAAATTTCAGCCTACTTTTTAAATTTATGTATGGTAAAAAATATCCCATTTGGGCCAAAAAGCAACTAATAAATTTCCCCAATTTGGAAACCTAATAGATTCAGTAAACTGATGCTTAAAGCCTGTTTACCGACTGAAGGCAATTTCTTTTCATTTTCTTTCTGCTTGTGGATTCTGATTTCCCACCATTGATATATTGAAGCTATTCTGTTTGGCAGTGATAGGAAACAAACTTTGGCACATTGCTTTCTGCATTAGAGGTTTCTTTTGAGATGCAATTGCTGGGAAACACTTCAACTTTAATCAAATAGTGTGAACAAACTAGTCATCTAGAAATAGGACAGGCTAATTCCCTGTTAGATGAAGTGTTCAGAAGTAAATCGAATCATAGTCTACTATTTACCTACTAAACATATTTCTGTTAAATCATATTACCAAAATACTCTACTATTTCTGTAACAAGCATAAAAATGTTTATTTGCAAGATTTTGCACATCTATTTAGTTATTTTGTGAAGAAAATGAATTTACTCAAATAATTCAGGTAAATGTAGGAGACATTTATTTTGTTAGAATTGAGACAATATAAAGGTATAAAATTGATTGATGTGCCAACTTCCAAGAAGTGGTAAATTAGAAAGACATAGGACTCTCTCTTCTCACAGAAAAATAGCTAGAGGACAGGCAGAAATGGCATGGAAAAAAAAAAAAGTTCTCAGCTGTAGGACACCAGGGGATGGCTGGACACCACCCAGAAGAGAGAGAGGCACAAGTAAGAAACCTAACCGTTAAGACCATGAGTAGATTGCAGCTGCCCCTGCCAGGGCCTCTTCCCCATTCCACAAGCTGAAAGCTTTGAATTCTGCAGCCTGGGGCCTGGGCCTATAGACAAAGGGGGCTGCAGGTATCCACCTCTCTAGGAAATGGGAGAGAAAGGGATGCAGCTTAATTCTTATTAAGCTCTTGACTGACAAATTTGGTCTGCTGTGTCCCAAGAGCCCTTCCAGGCCTTGTGGGGCCAAGCCATTGTTTGCCCTGGGAGCTGACAAGGGACTAAAGAGAACTGACCTTCTCAAACTGCCCTCCTACCGATCAGGAAACGTTGCTGAACATGCAGAGGGGAATGGAATTATTTCCTACTGGGGAAAAGAGAGGGGGCTGCCAGCAAAGTTTAGAGAACTGTCCCTGAGAAAGTTTGATTTGCAAGGCTCTTGGCCTCCAGGCAGGAATCTATGTCACATTGATCCTGTCCATGTTGCAGCAAACACACTCCAACCAGGCTTTAAACTGAGAAGCCTGTCGAAGAATGCCATCTGCTGTAAATAAGTAAGAGACACTTCTTCCGGCCTTTACAACTTCCCTCCCCAATTCCCTTGAAAGTGGGTCTTCAACCCATTATTGGGTCCAGGACCCAGATTTGAGCAACTAACAGGGACAATCCTAAAGACCTAGATAAAGTTGAACCAAGAATCAAAAAACAGTGATAAAACAGTCTCCTGCCACTAAATCCCTACAAAAGAGAGACAAATTGAGCAACAGAATAAACTCACCATCATAATCAGATGCCTAGACATCAGCAAAAATTCAAGCCATACTAGGAAAATGGAAGAAATAGCCCAAGCAAAGGAATATATCAAAGATCCAGATGAGACACAGGATTTCAGACAACTTATCAATGAGATTCATTCAAATTTCCAAAATCAAATTAATGAGTTGAAAGACAATATGGCTAAAGAGATAAAGGACATCAAGAAGACACTGAGCAAGCACAAAGAAGAATTTGAAAACCTAAATAGAAAAGTAAAGAGCTCATGGGAATGAAAGACATGATATGTGAGATCAAAGACACATTAGAGGCATACAATGGCAGACTCAAAATTATAGAGGAAAGAATAAGTGATACAGAAGACAGAATAGCTGAAATTGAAGAGAGAAAAGAACAGATAGAGAAGAGAAGGAAAAAACTTGAGCAGGGGCTCAGAAAGTTGAATGATAACATGAAATGCAACAACATATGTGCCAGTTCCAGAGGAAGAAGAGAAGGGAAAAGGGTCAGAAAGAGCATTTGAGGAAATGATGAAAATTTCCTAGCACTCATGAAAGAAATGAACTTACATGTCCAAGAAGCACAGCATACCCCAACTAGAATAAATCTAAATATATCTGCTACAAGACACATACTACTCAGAATGACAAACATCAAAGATAAAGAAAATTCTTAGAGCAGCAAGGGAGAAACAAACCATGACATACAAGGAACACCCAGTAAGACTTAGTATGGACTTCTCATCAGAAACCATGGAGGCAAGAAGACAATGGTATGATACAGTTAGGATACTGAAAGAGAAAAATAACCAGCTGAGAATTCTTTATCTGGCAAAATTGTCCTTCAAATATGAAGGTGAGTTTAAAATATTTACAAATAAACAGAAACTAGGAGAGTTCATAAAAAAGAAACCACCTTTGCATCCTTACAGTCCAAAAGGAAAAGACAAGAGAGAGAGGCTTGGAAGAGAGTGTAGAAGGCAAGAATGGCAGAAAGGATAATCAAAAAGTAAAAAGACGGATGAAAGTAAGATGTGACATATGGAAAACCAAAGAATAAAATGATGGAAGTAAATAAGGCATTTACAGTAATATCATTGAATGTGAATGTATTAAACTCCCCAATCAAAAGATATAGGCTGACAGAATGGATTAAAAAACATGAGCCATCCACATGCTGTCTACAAGAGACTCACCTTAGACCCAAGGATACACAGTAGCTGAAAGTGAAAGTTTGGAGAAAAATGCTCTACACAAACCATAACCAAAATAGATCAGGGTAGCTATACTAATATCAGAAAAAACAAATATTAAATACAAAAAAGTTATAAGAGCTACAAAAGGCCATTATATATTAATAAAAGGGACAATCCACCAGGAAGAAATAATAGTCATAAATGTCTATGCACCTAACCAGGGTGCCCCAAAATACGTGAGGTAAACTCTGTCAAAACTGAAGGAAGAAATAGACATCTCTACAATAATAGTTGTAAACTCCAACACACAACTTACATCATTAGATAGAACAACTAGACAGAAAAATCAACATGGAATCAGAGAACTTGCACAAAATGATAAATGAGCTAGACCTAACAGACATATCCAGACATTACATGCCAAATCAATGGGTTATACATTCCTCTCAAGAGCTTATGGGTCTTTCTCCAGGATAGACCACATGTTAGGTCACAAGGCACATCTCAAAAATTATAAAAAGATTGAAATTGTACAAAACACCTTCTCAGATCATAATGGAATGAAGCTGTAAATCAATAATAGATGGAAAAAGGGAAATTACACAAATGTGTGGAGGCTAAACAACACAGTCTTAAACAATCAATGGGCCAAAGAAGAAATTGTAAGAGAAATCAGTAAATATATTAAGATAAATGAAAATGAGAACATAATATGTCAAAACTTTGGGATACAGAGAAGGCAGTGGTAAGAGGAAAATTTTAGCCCTAAATGCCTGTATTAAAAAGAGAAGAGTGAGCTAAAATAAAGATCTAACTGAACAACTGGAGAAACTAGTAAAAGAACAGCAAACAATTCCCAAAGGAAGCAAAAGGAAAGAAACAATAGAGATTAGAGGAGAAATAAATAAAATTGCAACAAAAAATAATAATAATAGAGAAAATCAACAAAACTAAAAGCTGGTTCTTCAAGAAGATCAATAAAATTGACAAATCCTTAGCTAGACTAACATAGAAAAAAAAACAGAAGATG
>JAQZBX010043185.1:0-21754 GCA_029593785.1 Cabassous unicinctus | reverse complement strand
CCTAGCATATAGCCATGTAATAAAAATGGTTAAAGTAGGGTAGAGAATAAGGTCATTGGAGGAGAAGAGGGCAAAGAACTGAGAAGCTAAGTTGCAGGAATGATAAATACATGCATATTGTAATTAAAAAATTCAAAAAACATTAGTATTGGAAAAAGTGGTAATGGGTCAGACACTATAATTTTCCAAAAATGAGGGAATGGCCATGTCTTGTGTAGCTTATATGGTACTGAGGGATAGTAGGTGATATTATTTACTTTCATGAGATGAGGTAAGAGTTGGAGGTTTTAGTGAGTAAAGAGTAAGAGTCATTGTGGAATAAACACAAATCACCTTTTTACACATTTCTACCAATGAGAGACAAGCACGTCACCAATTTTGAGGGCTGCAGGGATAGCAGGCCACCAGGAGACAGCTCAGTTTACATGAAAGTTAAAAGGCAAAAGAACATTCAGAGCACATGTAGGTATATAAGGAATTTTGCTGCTGATACCATATGACTTCCAGAGGGTCCAGGGAAAGGACATCAGTTGGAGAAGAAAGGGAGAAGTGAAAAGAATATACCAGTGCTTAAATTTTAAGCTTTTTCCAATCTATTATGGACCAATTGTTTTGTAAAACAGAATTAAAACGAAGTACCGAATTTTTTTATATTATGTGTTAATAGATATAAATTTATGCTAGTAAATTGCTAAGCACATTTGTTTTAGTTTGCTAAAGGCTGCCAATGCAAAATACCAGGAATGGGTTGGCTTTTACAATAGGGATTTATTAGGTAAAAAGCTTACTGTTCTGAGGCCAAGAAAGTGTACAAATCAAGGCATCATCAAGAGATACTGTCTCACTGAGTTGCAACTGTGGGAGATCAGGCACATGACAACATCATCTGAAGATGCTTTCTTTCTGAGCACAGCTGTAATCAATCAGGCACATGTTGGTGTCTGCCCCTCTGTATTTTCTCCTCCAGGTCTCATCTCTTTCAGCTTCTGGCTGAAGTGGCTTCCTCTCAGCCTCTGTGTTCCATTGATTCCAGCTTTCTGGTCACCATGGTCTTCTCTCTCAGCTTCTAGTTCTTCTCTGTCTCTGTAGCATTTTTCTCTGTCTGTGGCCTTTTATTCCTCCATTTGTAAAGGACTCCAGTAAGAGAATTAAGACACACCCTTGGCTATGCCCTACTGAAGCAATCTAATCAAATGACCCTTAACTATTCTAATCTAATCAAAGGCTCACAATAAGTTCAATTTAAGAACATAATTTTCTGGCGTCTACAAAAGACTCAAATCAATATAACATTTCTAAATGCTTATTCTTACTGTAGGTATTTATCTTCTTTTTGACTAATAATAAATGGTCCAGGGACACACTTTGAATAGCACTGAATAGGCAATGAAGAGAGCCGTTCAGTGGAGAAGTAAACTGGGAATCTGGGATTTTTGTGGAAACTGACATGAACAGGGATAAAGGGAAATTTATGTGTGTGTGTTTTAATTGATTTATGTGTGTGTGTTACTTTTGCTGCAACATTCAAGATAAACTGTAATGCTGAAAATCTAATAGGAGGTTATAATGGGAGGTGTCTGAAATACCCTCTTCTACTGATAGCAGTAGAAGACATGGGAAAAGAGGAGGCTAAGAACCAGTGTGCCTGTCAAATCTTAATTCATGTTAGAAAAATAGTGATCATCCAAGTGTGTGTTCAGTGTTTTTACCATCTTTACTTTTTTTTAGGAGGTACCAGGGATTGAGCCCAGGACCTCGTACATGGGAAGCAGTCACTCAACCACTGAGCTACATCTGCTCCCCAATGAGAGTTGATTTTTTCATTTGTTTCTTTATTTGTTTTTAGGAGGTACCGGGTGTCAATCCCGGGACCTCGTACATGGAAAACAGGTACTCAACCAGTTAAGCTACATCTGCTGTTTGTATTTTTACCTTTTGTTAGATTTGAAGATATCTAGAGAAGCTGCTAACCCTACTTGAGTTCATAGCAGCCTAGTTTATACAACTGGATGAGCATTTTTGAAAAAAATCATTTGGATAGAAGGACAAGCTGTTGAAAAAAGAAAGCACCCTAAAAGTATGCCATTTTACCATTTTACTCAATAAGAAATGCAAGCTAGAAGCCAACCTTTATTTCAGAAATTCTCTGTGTTCTCAGATATAAATTATTCACAATGAATCAAATTCTATGTGTAGGCCTGAGTAGGCAATCTGCCTATAATACAAGTGAACATCGTGCAAGTGAATTAAGTGGAGTTCTAGCAGGTGCTAAGTCTAGTTTGTGAATGAGCAAATAAAACAGAAGCAAAGAAACAAAAAATATTATGAAAACTAAAATACACCAAAAGTGAATATCATCCATAAGATTCAGAAGAACATATCTGTGAAAGTCATCTATTACAGAATTGTAGCCAAAGTTGGAAAAATAATTTTCCTACATAGAATACAAGAAGACATCACTTTTACAAAATTGAAGTAAAGAGCAATAAGGAGAGGACAAGGTGACATAAAATGGGAAATGGATGAACAAGACAGGAGTGCAAGTAAACCATATATGCAGCAGTAAATCTGAACTCCACATTGGAGTTATCAAAGAGTAGAAACTTATACTTGGAAAAAAATTATTTTTTCTAAGGACACTCATTCATCTGTCTACCAGTTAAAAATGACAGATATTTAACTTCAAAATTACTGAAAGAGTATATAATTGATATGGGGTTCAGAAAATTGGCTCTAGTAAATGAGTATGTGGTAAAACTGAAAACAAAGCAATATTCAAAGATCAAAATATATAGAACATCTGAGTAGAAGTCCATACAACAGATTACGAATACCTACTTTTAAGGAAGACAATGAAAATAAACTATAATTTGTTGTATTTTTGAGGAAATTGAATCATAATGTAAAGGAAAATTGCCTATAAGGAAAGATGCTTTAAAAGAAAAGTTACTTAAAAGAAAGTCTAGCATTATACTTGTCTTGCATATTTTATATGCAAGAAAACAATGGAAGCTCCACTTCTGGCAAAACAGTATGGCGATATCCATGGACAGCTTACAAGCAAAACTAGTAAAATTATTTTAAAAAACAAGCATTTAAATTATCTGGAAATGATCCTAAGAGCAAATATCAAATGAAGAAACATGCATTCAAAAATATCTACTAGAACTCATTAAATATGTGACAGTCTGTGATATTTGAACAAGATCCTTTCACTCTATTCTTGCTCCTAGCTCAGCATGATAGAAGCTCCTCTCTAAACTATATGATTAAAAACAGAGGGATTCTTTCCCCCCAGTTCCTCATCAGGGGACTATCTATCCAGTTTAAGCCTAAGAGAATTTTCCAAAACAGTGGAGGTTGTGGTGGACAGCAATTCTGAAGAGATTGTTAGCTTCATAGAAGATGTAGGTTAAACTTGAGTCTGTTATTTTCCCAGAGAAAAGTGGGGAAACAGAAAGCTGGGAAGAGTCCTCCTTGAGTCTGAACAAATCCTAAACTGTCCTTCAGTCTTAGCAGAAATTTATGCCTCAGGGCATTGTTGAAAACAATAGAACAAACATCTGCCAATTAAAGGAACTAAACAGCTACCTGTGGTCAGGGGAAGAGACAAAGAGATTGCTGCCAGGGTAATTGTGCTCTCAAAGGTGAAATATCAGAGGTTTCAGTCTGGTCAGGGGTAGGAAAGTTAGCCTTCACAAAAATTCTCTAGTGAGTCACTAAACAAATAAACATGCAAATAACAATAACAAGCATCTGAGAGGAGAGACCAGTACCCACAGTTGCTATAATATATCATCTAAATGTCTGATTTCCAACAAAATATTATGAGATATGCAAAGAAACAGGAAGGTATAACCCATATATTGGGACAAAAAAATCACACACA
Organism: Cabassous unicinctus; assembly: GCA_029593785.1. Taxonomy (NCBI): domain Eukaryota; kingdom Metazoa; phylum Chordata; class Mammalia; order Cingulata; family Chlamyphoridae; genus Cabassous; species Cabassous unicinctus. The sequence continues at coordinate 17,865 of JAQZBX010043185.1, read as the reverse complement.
GACACTCACACAAATAACAACAAAAAAACCAGGCAACTGAAACTGTCTGTGAAAGCAACCAGAGTTTGAATTGGACGGAAGAAAAAGAACCATCAAAGTAACCATTATAAATATGTTCAAAGAATAAAGTAACACATGACTAAAGAAGTAAAGGATGGTATGATAACAGTGTCAAATCAAATTGAAAATATCTATAAAGTGTTAAAAATTATAAAAAGGAAACAAATGGGAATTATGGAGTTGAAAACCTGCAATAGCACAAATGAAAAATTCACTAAAGGGATTCAACAATAGATGTGAACTGGCAAAAGAAAAAAAATGGTTATCTTACAGATAGCTAGAGATTATGTAATCTAAAGAATAGAGGGACAAAATAATGAAGAAAAAATGAACAGAGATTCACAGAAATATACTGCACAATTAAGCTTACCAATATATACTTAATGGCAGTACCAGAAGATGAAGAGAGAGAGAAAGGAGAAGAAAAAAAAAAATGAAGAAATAATGACTGAAAACTTCACAAATTTGTTGATAAAACATTGACCTCTGCATTCAATAAGCTCGATGAATCACTAATAGGATAAATACAAAGAGGTTCACAAGCAGATACATTATAGTAAAAATGATGAAAGTCAAAAAGACAAGGATAAAATCTTGAAAGCAGTATCAGAAATATAACTCATCACTCACAAGAAAACCCTGATAAGTTTGACAGCTGACATTTCAGTAGAAACAATGAAGATCAGAAGGCAGTAGGATAACTTATTCAAAGTACTCAAAGTAAAATACTGTAAAACAAGAATCTTATGTTCAGCAAAAGTATCATTCAAAAATGAAGGTGAAATAAAGAATATCCCAGATAAACAAAAACTGAGAGAATGTGTTTGTAACAGTCTTGCATTACAAGAAGTACTAAATGAATTTCTACAGGGTGAAAGTATATGATCCCAGACATTAGCTCACAACCACATGAAAAATAAAGAGCACCATTAAAGGTATTAATGTAATTATAAAATAAAATAAAATGCATATTTTCTCCTTTCTTTTATTAATTTAATTGAAAAACAATTGTATATATTGTATAATGTATTGTTGGGCCTATAAAATATAGAAGCTTAATATATTTGCTGATCATAGCACATAGTAGGTAGATGAGTATTAAGCTGTATTGGTCTAAAGAAATGACTCCAGTGGATAACTTGAAATGCACAGGGAAAAATGAAGAGAATTATAAGTGATACATAAGAAGAAGGTTTATATCAAAAAAGCTATATACCTGCCATTCTTTTTTCTTTTCAGCATCTTTAAAATATATAAAATTATATAAATTAATAATTATAACATTACATTGTTGGGTTTATAATACATGTAGTTTAATACATATAAAAATAATACCACAGAAAGGGGGGAAAGGGAATAGTAATTAAAGAGAGTAATGTTTTTATATCTCACTGGAAATAAGTTAAAATTAATCTAAAGCTGATTCTGATATGTTAAGATACAGAGCAGCCACTTAGGAAAACTCTCAAAAATATTGGAAGAAATTAAAATTAAAATTAATATTAGTAAGTATTTACTTAATTCAAAAGAAATCAATAAACAAGGAATAGAGGGATAAACAAGATATGAGACATATAAAAAGAAAAGATAAAATTATAGGTGTAAATCCAACTATTTCAATTAATATTAAGTGTGAATGGATTAAACTATCCAGTCAAGACAAAGATTGACCAACTGGATAAAGAAAACAAGATTTAACTATATGCTATCTACAGGTGGCACATTTTTCAGTCAAAGGTACAAGTAGTTTGATGATAAAAAGATGGAAAAAGATAGATCACAGAACCAGCAACCACAGGTAAGCTGGGTGAGTATTCTTATGTCAGACAAAACAGATGTTAAAAATCAATAAATTTACTAGACCCAGAAGGGAAAATTTGTAATATTAAACTAGTTAACCCAACAGGAATATATAAAAAATATAAATATAAATACACTGGAAAAGAGAGCCCCAAAATACAGGAAGCCTAAAGTGACAGAAATGAAGACAGAAGTAGACAATTCAGTAATAATAATGGTGACTTTAATATCCTTCTTTGAATAATGGATAGAACAACCAGACAGAAGATAATGAGTTCGAAGATTTGAGCAACACTATAAACCAACTAGACCTAATGGACATCAATAAATCACTCCACCCAATGACAACAAAACACACAATTTTCTCAAATGCTAATAGAACATTCTCCAGAACAGACTATATGGTAGGACATAAACAAACCTCAATAATTTTTAAAAAGGAATAATTGAAGGAAATTTGGGGAATTGACAAGGATATAAATAGTAAACAAAAAACTCCTAATTCACAAATTAAAGAAGGAAGTGGTAGGAAATTATAAAGCTTGAGATAAATGAAAATAAGGACACAATATACCAAATTTATAGTATGCAGTTATAGTACTCCTTAGAGGGAAATTTATACCTATACAGTCTTATATCAGAAAAAAATAATCTAAAATCAATAACCTAAGATTCCACCATAAGACAGTGGGAAATAAAGAGCAACTAATCCTAAAACAAGCAAAAAGAAGAAAATAATAAAGATTAAGGCAAAAAATAATGAAATAGAGAGTGGGAAAATAATTGAGCTCAATGAAACAAAAAAGTGGTTCTTTGGAAAGATCAACAAAATTGACAGTCTTTTAGATGGATTGACCAAGGGACAATAGAAAAGTTTCAAATTTGTATGATCAGAAATGAAAGAGGGAGCATTTCTACTGACCTGCAGATATGAGAAGGATTATAAAACAATGCAATGAGCAATTGTATACCAATAAATTAGGTAACTAGATAAATGGATTCTGAATAGACTTATAATATATAAAGAGATTGAATTGATGATCAACAATCTACAGACAAATAAAAGTCCAGTTCCAGATGGCTCGACTGGTGAATTCTACCAAACATTTAAAAGGAATTAATACCAATTCTTCACAAACTCTTCTAAAAAATAGAAGAAAGTGTCTTAGATATGCAGATCTGCTATAACAAAATAGCACAAACTAGATGCTTTTATAAAACAGGAATTTATTGGCTGACAGTTTGGATGCTAGAAGTCCAACATCAAGGTATTGACAGGCCAAGCCTTTTCCAAAGGCTGTTGGTGACTTGCTGGCTAACTCTGACTCTGTCACAAGGTCTTTTTCTATGTCCTCCTGTAGCTTGTCCTTCCATGTGCAAATTTTCTTTGCTTATAAGAACTCCAGTCATACCAGATTAAGGCCCACCATAAGTCAGTTTGACATCAAATCAGTAGGATCTTTGGAGATCCTATTTACAAATGAATACTTATTACTAGGGCCAGGGGTTAGGACTTGAAGTTTCCATTTACAAACAGTTATACCAACAGGACCAAGAGTTAGGATCTGAAAATGTCTTTGGGGGAACATGATTCAAACTATCATAAGGAAGGAAAACTTCCCAACTTGTTGCATGATGCCAGTATTATCTTGATACCATAGCCAGAAAAAGACATCATGAGAAAACTTCAGGACAATATCTCTTATGAATATGGACCCAAAAATTCACAACAAAATGCTATTAAACAAAATCCAGCAACATATAAAAAGAATTGTTTGCTGTGATAAATTGAGATTCATCCTAGGAATGCAAAGTTAATGAAACATACAAAAATCAATTAAAGTAATGCACCATGTAAATGGAATTTTTAAAAAAATCTCTACGTGATTATCCCAATAGACGTGGAAAAACATTTCACAAAATCTAGCAAACCTTTGTCATAAAAACACTCTCAGCAAATGGAATAAAAGGTAACATCATCAACATGATAATCTACAAAAAACCCACAGCTAACAGTTATTGAAAAAGCACAGAATGTATTATCCCTTACATAATTTGTCATGTAGGTCGTATCCATGGAAATTAGCAAGTAAAATAAATAAAAGTCATCAAATTGGAAAAGAAGAAGTATGACTATCTCCATTTGCATAAGACATGATCTTGTAGTAGAAAATCCTAATGAATCTCCCCCCCCCAAAAAAAAAATTAGTAGAACTAATAAATGATGTAAGCATGATTGCAGGACACAAAATCAATTCACAAAAATCAATTTTATTTTTATATATTTGCAATGAACAATTTGATAACAAAATTAAGAAAACAATCCTTTTACTACCACATCAAAAACCATAACATATTTGGGAATAAATTTCATAAAAGAAATTCAAACTTATACTCTAAGAACTACAAAATATTCTGGAAATAAATTAAGGAAGATATAAATATATGGAAAAATCTATATTAATGGCTAAAATAACTTAATAGTGTTAAGCAGGCAATACTTTCCATACTGTTCTATAGATTTAAAACAATGTCTAATAGCATCCCAGCTAATATCTGTAGAAATTGACAAATTGACTCTAAAATGCATATGGAATTGCAAGAGAACTCGAATGAACTTGAAAATGAAGAAAAAAGAATCAGACACCCTGTGACAGTTTGAAGTTTTTTTGTGAATCCCAGAGAAGATCATATTCTTAAACTAAACCATTCTTCTTAGTGTGGTGCCCTTTGATTGCATTAGATTCAGTTAAGTGATCTTTAGATTAGCTAACATGATTAGATTGCGTTAGGGCTTTGAATGGACTAAGTCAGTGAGGCTGACCCAGATTGGTTCTCCACTCTCTTGTGGGAACTTATATAAAATGAGAACTGGGAGCAGAAATCCACAGAGAGAGAGAACTGCCATTTTGACCCTGACATGAGAGAGAGAGGAACACTTGCAGCCACAGAAAGACAAAGAAGCCCATAGAAGCTGAGAGAGACCCCAGAAAACTATATTCTTAAGCTAACCCATTCCTGTGCATAGAAGCCGATTGTATGTGGGGCATTTTGGTTAGATTCAGTTAAGAAACCTTTTGGTTAGATGCTTTTTGATTAGATAATTTTAGGACCTTTGGTTGGACTATGTCAGTGAGTCATGACCCAGGTTAGGCCTTCACCTCATTTCTGGAAGCTTAAATAAGCAGAGAACTGAACACAGAAACACACACAGAGAAAAACAGATGCCATGTGGGAAAAGAATCCAGGATTGCCTGCAGTCAAAGAAAGACAAGGAAGCCCTGGGAGGCTGAGGGTGAAGCTGAGAGAACCCCCCAGAGGCTAGGCCCATGGAGCAGCACAAAGCTTAAGAGATGAGACCTGCCATGTGCTTGATCACCCACAGCTGAGTGAGGGGAGAAAGCAGCCTGGAGGAGAAGGCAGAGACCCAGACACAGAGCCCCATTTTGCCTTGCATGTCACAGGAGTCCAAGATGCAGCAGCTGATTTTTTGTGAGAAAGCATTTCTGGTTTGGACATTTTCAAAGCTTTGGAACTGTAAGATTCTACCCAAATAAATTCCCTTTATAAAAGCCAACCCACTTCTGGTATTTTGCATTGGCAGCTTAGCAAACTAAAACCCCTCCCAATTTCAAAATTTACTGAAAACAGCAGTAATGGTGCAAGAATAGATATATAGTCAAGAAATAAAGAAATAAACCCACAAGTTTATTGGAAACTTTCAACAAGGGTGCCAAAACCATTCAATAGTGAAATAATAGTCTTTTGAACACATGATGCTGAGACAACTGGATAGTCAAAGGTGGGATTCTTCTGATCTTTACTTCTAAGAAACAGTTTAGAGGCCAGCTCCCCTGCCCACACAGGGAAGTCGATACTATCAGTTCCTGCTGAAAACAGTAGGGACATTCTTACTTTACACTGTTACTTAGTTAGAGCTTTCTGTCCCTCCATTATCTCCTGCACAACCCAAAACTTTCTGAGCCCCTGCACGTACACACTGACCTTGTGCTTTGTGAAAAGAAAATTAAAAAGGTGACAGGAGTCAGCAAAGGATGATAGCTCCTTTAGCTGCTCTTCCCCTCATATCTCTCAACTTCAGTGTTCAGAGTAATTATTTGCGCCACCGCAGGCTCTGCTGGACAGATCCCTTCAAGACTGAAGGATGGATTCCTGCAAGTGGCGACCCCACATGATACAATGGACAAGTAGCACAATCGGCACGTCAAAGGGCCGAAATTTATCTGGATAACTCATCATCCCCAGATAAGGGAACAGCAATGCCCACTCGGGATAGTTGCCTACATGTAAATTCAGTGAGGGGACATTTTCTAAATCTTCATGGGAATGGGACTATATTCATCTCGTTACACGGTTCCCTTAGAGGAGTTCCCAGTTAAAAACCCTGTATACCCCCCAAAAAGGGAAGAAACACCTTTCAACCCCCTCTAGAGTAACGGAGGAAAATCATGTTGAACCGCCTGTGCGAGGAAAGGTTAAATCACAAATACAATGTCCCGCACAGGCAGAAGCGCTGAATAAGCCCCATGTCAGTGAATCATGCTTGTAAGAAAACATTCTGCTAAAGAATTAACTAAGATAAGGAAAACATTCCGGGAGCAACTCTGCAACCCCCCTGCTGCCTACATAATAATGTGGCTGTGGGTTGGTGGGGGCTAATAAAATTAAACTGCTGGAAAAGTAGGAAAACTTAGCAACACAGTTTCCAGAAAAATTCTCAAATGCAGTAAAATCAAAGATGTATGTTTCTATTGATGTGTTGTATCTCGTTTTGTGTTTGTCTGTTTGTTCAGTGTCAGTGTATGTTTTGATACCTCTGGATGGTAATATTAAATTAATAAATGAAAATTATTCAAAAAGAGCTCTATTCAAATGGCCAAAAATTAAATAAGTGCTTATATTAATAAATAAATGTAGATAATAATTTAAAATAATAAAAATAGTTATGACCAAATTGAATCATTATTTTGACAAATTTGTTTGGTGTGGATGGTAATTGTATGTTATAAGAGTTTTGCTTGAAAACAGTTTCCAAAATGATTTTGGTAACTTATGTAAGCCAGAGTGTACAGAATGTGTTTTTATTATTAAGGAAAAAGAAAGTAATTTTGTCTTAAGATAAAATGACTGGTTATTAAGAAAGAGTAAAATGTTAGACAAACCTGAATGAATACAGAAGGTGCAAAAGGTGCATGGAAAAAGAATTTTTGTGGTCAAAGTCTGGTAGAGATTTCATGGGTCTATCTATAAAGATTTAAAAGCTTTAGTGTCATATAGTATAATAATGCAAAGTTAAAATTCAATTCTTTCACAGTTTCTCAAGTCATTAGTCTGTTTTAAGAAAAGTTTATGAAGAATTTTTCTCCTGAATAATCAGTATACAAACTAGAAAGTCTGTTTTATCAAAGTAACTTCTTGTACTTTAACCTTATCATTTCCTTAGAGAAAAAAGTCATGACTTTTAAAAGAACCTAATGTTCAAACCTGCTTTCTCAAAGTCAAATCCTAAAAAAATATCTTTTTATTTCAAACTATTACAAAAGATTTGTTCTTTCACCTTAAAAAAAGTTAAGTAATAAAATAGAGTTTATTTAATATGTTATAGTTTGAATGGAAAGTGTTTAAATTGTTATAAAAGTAAAGGGTATTCTTTAACCCTCTGTTAATTAAAGTTGCATGAATAAAAAGTTCATATGAATACTTTAAAAGGGTATAAAATTCCTAGAAATTTAGCAATGTTTATGTGTCACAGAGACAACCTCTCTGCCTAAAAATCAAGAGGCAGATGCTTTAACTCATGTTCATTTGCTCTACCCCACCTCTAAAGAAGCAGCTCTATAGATGCAGAAAGAAAACAGCCATTAGATACTGCCACGGGTAGTGAATAACAGTAAATTATGGTAAATTAAAGTAACACCACTACTGTATGCAGTAGTCCCAAATATTATTGGTTTGTTACAAAAAATTAATATCCAATTATATCACTATCACTTTGTTTTAAAATTTGCTAAGGCTTTCTTTAGTATCTCCTTAAGTCAAGCCAGCCCACATTCCCCTTTCTGTAAATAAGCCAACAACAAACTAAGTTTAAATTCAACACTGCAAGTCACAACCCCAGTTCCAATTAAAATGCTAACAGCAGAACCAATGCAGATATTAAGATGACAAGTTAATGTGCTGCCCCACAGCCCAAATAGGAAATAATAATTTGTTGTTGCCTATGCTTCAAACTGTACAAAATAGGAAAAATGAAGTCATTTTAACCATGCTACTAACCTATATAACCTCACTGGTTAAAATTCTTAAACCCATAAGAAATAAAAGCTTATTCATGAAATGTCTGCTAGTTAAAAGTCTTATTATTGTTTGTTGTTATATAATCTATTGCAGTAATAAATTATGTATAAAATACATAAATACTGATCAAAACTTTATTACAATACTTTACGTACTTTAGTAATTAATAACTTGTAAGTTACACATTTTGATGGTTAAGCTAATGTGTCAACTCAGTGAGGTAAATGTGTCCAGGTGTTTGGTCAAGCAAGCACTGGGCTAATTGAAACACAAGACTCTTTATGGACTTCGATCACCAGGGAGTTTACTGGGTGGATGGCTGATTACATCTGCATCAATCAGGGAGATTGCATCAGCAATGGATGATGCTTTTATCCAATCTGTTGAATGCCTTAAAAAGGGAAGTGATTTCAGCATTCAGAGAGAATTTCCCAGCTCATATTTGTACAGCCAACTTCTCCCAGAAACTCATCAAGGACCTTTCATTGGACTTTCATTGGAGACCCTCGTTTGCAGCCTGCCTGCAGAACCCAGACTTGTGCATCCTCTCAGTCGTGTGAGTGACTCTTATAAAATCTCATACTATTGACAGATATCTCCTGTTGATTCTGTTTCCCAAGAGAACCCTGACTAATACAGCTTGGTACCAGGAGTGGTTCTTGAGGAACAGAGTCTTAAACATGGGATGTCTGAGGTGGTTCTGGGAGTTTTGCAATTGGCTCTCTACTCCAATTGGACTCAAGGGTACTAATGACTCCCTTTCCAATAATGAAGGGGTTGCTAACAGTCCATGGCCTGAGCTGGCAATAGAGATATGCAACATAGCATCACTGGATTTCCCTACTTCCATGATTATAAGAAGCAAGCATCTGGGTGAGAGTGTTTTCAACACCTTAACAGAATTTTGTGGAGTCAAAAAGTATAATGATGTTGACTGGCTCCTCCTAGATACTCTGGATACAGTTACAAAAGAAGGAGATGAGCTAAAGTCTTCAAATTTGAAACTTAAATGCTGCATGAATGATATGACATTTGCTATGTGTGCCCTGAAAGAAAATCTTGTCTCCTGTAGCCACAGACTTGAGACATCTGAGAATCAAACCCAGACTCTCATTTTACGAGTAGCAGAAATACAGAGGAAACTAAAATCTCAAACCCACAGGGTTTCTGCAATTAAAGTGAAGACATTGATTGGAACCCTGAGGATTGGGATGGAGACATATGGGATGATGATAATATTGGTGGGGACATTGGAACCCTAAATTCTGCTGAGACTTTACCAGATAAACTTGCAATGGCCTGCCCTGTGGAGACCACACCTTGTCAACCTTGTATCATCCAGCCTCCAGCCTGCCCCAGGGGGTCTGGACCTCCTCCCAGCCATGAGGCAGGTACCAGCCAAATTCCAGCATGCACTGCCCAACCTCCAGTCTGCCCTGAGGAATCTGGCTCCCAACACCTGCCTGAAGAGATTAATCCTGTCTCATCAGAAGAAAATGCAAAGGAATGCCCTGAGGTCAGTAGATTGCAAGATATTTCTAATCCTTCTCCTTACCCACCCCTACCCCTCTTGTCTTCGAGACCTGTTACTAGACTAAAATCACAACAAGCCCCCAAAGGTGAAATACAAAGTGTGACCCATGAGGAAGTATGTTATACTCTGAAAGAGCTGCAAGAGTTTTCCAACATATATAGACAGAAATCAGGGGAATATGTGTGGGAATGGATACTAAGGGTATGGGATAATGGTGGAAGGAATATAAATATGGATCAGGCTGAATTTATTGATATAAGCCCAGTAAGCAGAAGTTCTGGATTCAACACCATGGCTGGAGGGGTTAGAAAGGGCTCTAACAGTCTGTTTGTGTGGCTGACTGAAACATGGACCAAAAGAGGGCCTGGCTCTGAGGTTGAGATACTCGCTTTACCCTGGTGTACAGTAGATGAGGGGATTCAAAGGCTTACAGAGATTGGAATGCTAGAATGGATTTACCATTTGAGACCTGATCACCCACCCCAGGAATGTCCAGAGGACACACCTTTAACCAGGAATGTGAGGAATACATTTGTAAGCCTAACCCCATCTTCTCTGAAGAGTTCTGTGGTTTCTTCTCTGTAGTCCAGATATTACTGTAGAGAGGGCTGTAATGGAATTGGAATCCTTAAACATTATGGGGATGATTGGATCTCGGTCTGGTAAAAGTCAAGTATCGGCAGTTAGTCACCAAATCAAGATGGGCGTGGCTACCGCAATGAAAGACAGATTCAAAACAGCACACAGAATAGTCTGAGTCGCATGGAGTTATGGCGTTGGCTAATAGATCATGGGTACCTAGAAATGGAATACATGGGCAGTCTACTAAATTCCTTCTGGATCTGTATAAGCAGCAGAGTTCCAGGTTAAGTGAACAAAATCCTAACTCAAATTACAGATGCAGAGAATCACAGCTCCTTAATCAATTCCCAGACTTGAGACAGTTTACAGACCCAGAGCCCCTTGAGTGAGGAGAAGGCCAGGTCCCTTTGGGGAAGGATTCTGTTAAACTGCCAAAAATTTATACTGTTCATCTTCCTCCCACCTTTCCCCAGGGACACCTACGGCCTTTTGCCAGAGTAACTGTGCATTGAGGAAAAGGAAATGATCAGACATTTTGGGGATTATTAGACACTGACTTAGAAGTGACATTAATTCCAGGTGACCCAAAACATCACTGTGGTCCACCAGTCAGAGTAGGGGCTTATGGAGGTCAGGTGATTGATGGAGTTTTAGCTCAGGTCTGTCTCACAGTTGGTCCAGTGGGTCCCCGGAACCATTCTGTGGTTATTTCTTCAGTTCCAGAATGCATAATTGGAATAGACATACTCAGTAACTGGCAGAATCCCCACATTGGATCCCTGACTTGTGGAGTGAGGGCTATTATGGTTGGAAAGGCCAAGTGGAAGCCTCTAGAACTGCCCATGCCTAGCAAAATAGTAAATCAAAGGCAATACCGGATTCCTGGAGGTATTGCAGAGATTAGTGCCACCATGAAGGATTTGAAGGATGTGGGGGTGGTGATTACACCACATCCCCATTCAACTCTCCTATTTGGCCTGTGCAGAAAACAGATGGATCTTGGAGGATGACTGTAGATTATGATAAACTTAACCAGCTGCTGTCCCAGATGTGGTATCATTGCTTGAGCAAATTAACACTTCCCTGGTACCTGGTATACAGTTGTTGATCTGGCAAATGCTTTTTTCTCAATTGCCATTAGTAAGGACTACCAGAAACAGTATTCTTTCAGCTGACAAGGCCAGCAGTATACCTTCACTGTCCTGCCTCAGGGGCATATCAACTCTCCAGCCCTATGTCATAATATTGTCCACAGGGACCTTGATCATCTCTCTCTCCCACAAGACATCACACTGGTCCATTATATTGATGATATGTTGATAGTACCTACTGAGCAAGAAGTAGTAAAGATTCTAGATTTATTGGTAAGGCATTGGTGTGAGAGAGGACAGGAGATAAATCCAACAAAAATACAGGGTCCTTCCACCTCAGTGAAATTTTTAGGTGTCCAGTTGTGTGGGGCCTGTCAAGATATCCCTTCTAAAGGAATGGATAAGCTGTTGCATCTGGCTCCTCCTATGACCAAAAAAGAGGCACAACACTTAGTTGGTCTCTCCGGATTTTGGAGACAACACAATCCTCATTTGGGTGTGCTACTCCAGCCCATTTACCGAGTGACCAGAAAAGTTACTAGTTTTGATTAAAGGAGGCCCTGTGACAGGTCCGGACTGCTGTGCAATCTGCACTACCATTTGGACCATATGATCCAGCAGATCCAATGATGCTGGATGTTTCAGTGGCAAATAGAGATGTTGTCTGGAGCCTTTGGCAAGCCTCTATAGGGGAATCACAATACAGACCTTTAGGATTTTGGAGCAAAGCCTTGCCATCCTCTGTAGATAACTACACCCCTTTTGAGAAGCAGCTTTTGGCTTGCTACTGGGCCTTAATAGAGACTGAACTCTTAACCATGGGCCATCAAGTTACTGTGAGACCTGAGTTGCCTATCATGCACTAGGTATTGTCTGACCCACCAAACCATAAAGTTGGGCATGCACAGCTGCACTCCATAATAATGTGGAAGTGGTATATACAAGATAGGACTCGAGTGGGTCCTGAAGGCACAAGTTAGTTACATGAGAAAGTGGCCCAAATGCCCATGGTCACCACCCCTGCCATGCTACCTTCTCGTTCCCAGCCCACAGCTTTGACCTCTTGGTGAGTCCTTTATAATCAGTTGATTGAGGATGAGAAAACTTGGGCCTGGTTTACAGATGCTTTTGCATGATATGCAGCTACAACCCGAAAGTGGACTGCTGGAGCACTGCAGCCCTTTTCTGGGACATCCTTGAAGGATAGCAGTGAGGGCAAATCCTCCCAGTGGGCAGAACTTCGAGCAGTGCATCTAGTTGTTCATTTTGCTTGGAAGAAGAAATGGTCAGAGGTGCATTTATACACTGATTCATGGGCTGTTGCCAATAGTTTGGGTGGATGGTCAGGGACTTGGAAAGAACGTGATTGGAAAATTGGTGACAAGGAGGTCTGGGGAAGAGGTATGTGGATAGAAATTTCTGAGTGGGCAAAAAACATGAACAAATTTGTGTCCCATTTGAATGCTCACCAGAGGGTGACTTCAGCAGAGGAAGATTTTAATAATCAAGTGGATAAGATGACCCGCTCTGTGGTTAATGCTCAGCATCTTAACCCAGTCACTCCTGTCATTGCCCAATGTGCTCATGAACAAAGTGGCCATGGAGGTAGGGATGAATATTATGCATGGGCTCAGCAACATGGACTTCACATCACCAAGGCTGACTTGGCTACAGCCACTACTGAATGCCCAATCTGCCAGAAGCAGAGACCCACACTCAGCCCCCGATATGGCACCATTCCTTGAAGTGACCAGCCTGCTACCTGGTGGCAGGTTGGCTATATTGGGCCACTTCCACCATGGAAGGGGCAGTGATTTGTTTTAACTGGAATAGACACATACTCTGGATATGGGTTTGCATTTCCAGCATGCAGTGCTTCTTCCAAAACTACCCTCCGTGGACTTACTGGATGTCTTATCTACTGTAATGGCATTCCACAAAGCATTGCTTCCAATCAAGAGACCCATTTCACAGCAAATGATGGGCAGGAATGGGCATAATGCCCATGGAATTCACTGGTCTTACCATGTTCCCCATCACCCTGAAGCTGCTGGATTAATAGAACGGTGAAATGGCCTTTTGAAGACTCAATTACGGTACCAGCTAGGTGGCAATACCTTGCAGGGCTACGGCAATGTTCTCCAGGATGCTGTGTATGCTCTAAATCAGCATCCACTCTATGGTGCTCTTTCTCCCATAACCAGGATTCATGAGTCCAGGAATCAAGGGGTGGAAATGGGATTGGCATCACTCACTATTACCCCTAGTGACCCACTATGAAAATTTTTGCTTCCTGTCCCTGCAACCTTAAGCTCTGCTGGTCTACAGGTTTTAATCCCAAAAGAAGGAGTGCTGCCACCAGGGAGCTGCCACCAGGAAGCACAACATTGAACTGGAAGTGAAGACTGCCACCTGGCCACTTTGGGCTCCTCTAACCTGTGAATCAACAGGCAAAGAAGGAAATCACTGTACTGGCTGGGGTGATTGATCCTGACTATCAAGGGGAAATAGGACTACATCTACATAATGGGGGTAAAGAAGAGTTTGCCTGGAATTCAGGAGATCCTCTAGGGTGTCTCCTAGTACTGCCATGCCCTGTGATTAATGTCAATGGAAAATTGCAACAAACCAATTCAAGTAGAACTAACAATGGCCCAGAATCTTCGGGAATGAATGTTTTGGTCGCCCCACCAGGCAAAGAACCATGGCCAGGTGAAGTGCTTGTTGAGGGTAGCAGGAACATGGAATGGGTAGTGGAAGTAGGTAGTGATAAATATGAACTTCAACCATTTGACCAGTTACAGAAACATGGACTGTAATAACATGAAACCCTCTTCCTTGTTTTGTTATGAGCATGATTATATATGTACACAAAACAAATTTCTTTGTTTTCTTCCCCAACCCTAAGAGTGAATATTACCCAAGTACTTAATATTACCCTATTCCATAGGAATTAAGGCATTTCCAGTTGTATGCAGTGGAGTTGAACATTATTAGGCAGAAATATTTATGTATGCTTGTCTGTTATTGTTTTTACTTAGAGACTAAGTATGGTTTAAGGTAATGCATATGGTTGCCGAGTTGACAAAGGGTAGAATGTGATGGTTAGGCTAATGTGTCAACACTGCCAGGTAATTGTGTCCAGGTGTTTGCTCCAGCAAGCACTGGGCTAATCGTAATACAAAAGCACTTATGGACTTTGATCACCAGTGAGTTTACTGAGTGGATGGCTGATTACATCTGCATCAATCAGGGAGATTGCATCAGCAATGGATGATGCTTTTATCCAATCAGTTGAATGTCTTAAAGGGGAAGTGATTTCCATATTCAGAGAGAATTTCTAGCTCGTCTTTGGACAGCCAACTTCTCCCAGAAACTTATCAAGGACCTTTCATTGGACTTTCATCAGAGCCCCTGGTTTGCAGCCTGCCTGCGGAACCTGGACTTGTGCATCCCCACAGTCGCATGAAAGACTCTTATAAAATCTCATGTTATTGACAGATCTCTCCTGTTGATTCTGTTTCCCAAGAGAACCCTGACTAATACACACATAAATGTATATTGTTAAATATATATGTAAACCTCTCCTTTTGAATTTAAACAATCCTAAAACCTAATGTATTAGGAAAAAAATTAGCATTATTCAAACCTAAAAGTAAACTATCATAAAGAAAACTTTATTAATCTACAAACCAATGCCTTGTTTGTCAACACTTTCTGTATTTCAGGAAAAATAATGTGAACTAAAACAGTGAACACATCAAGAATGTTTTGTACAAATAAAAACAGATAAAGTGCATTCCAAAAATTGTTGTGTTCTTCCCTGAAAAAGCTGGCCACTTTAACTAATGCATAAACCTTGGAATGTACTGCCCAGGGAGTGTTGTGCTCCTTCCTGAGGAGGCTGGCCACTTCCTTGGGAATTAACACAGTGTTCACGAGTCAGCATCTGTTGTATCAAGTTCATTAATCATGAACACAGTAAAAGAGATAGTCCCCAGTCAGGCCAGTTGAAGTCCCACACTAGGAGAAGGTGCTCTGCACAAATGTTTTCAATCAAAACTAGTATCGGCTGCTAATTAAAAACTTCCCAGCCAAAATCTAGATGTTAGTGAGTTTATATATAAAACTGTTCTATTTATCTGTCATTCTGTAACTCTATTCAATATTGATTTAATCTTTTGATTAACTACTTTATTCTTGTTTCTCATTCTAATTGTCAGTGTAGACTTATTAAACTAAATATGCATATTAACATTTATCTTGTATCCATCCAGGACTCTGGCCAAAAGTGAGCCAAGTATATCAGTGTGTCCCCCACTTTAGTAAACATTTAAATGTATGTATACATATTGTAAGAGATTAAAATATAGCAGTTAATCCCCTGTTTATAAACAATCCTTCACTTATTTTATATCTTTCAATTATTAATAAAAATTCACTTTAAATATCAATAAAAAGCCCTGCCACAAAGAATGTTCAATAACCCCACTGTGTGTCAATATTATGTCTTCCAGGCTTTACGCCCTACTCATTCTGCCCTCCCACAAGCATGTGTTTATCATTACATGGATAATATCCTTATTACAGTCCCCTCAAAAACACTTTTAACACAATTCTATAAACATCTCCAAAATTCTCTTACTCAAACTAGTTTCCAAATAACCCCTAATAAAATCCAATTAACTCCACCTTAAAAATATTTAGGATACATCATGTCATCTAGAACAATAAAACAAAAAGGGGGAGTATGGACACCTCCCCTAGAAATACAATAGCCCTAGCACTATATATTTTACATTTTAAAAATTGTAATAAAAACAGCCTCTCAGCAGCTGAGAAACATTTCTCCCCTCTTCAAGAGAGTCATCAAATACAAGCTAAAATTCTGTACAAGGAAATGTTAGGAGATGGATCTTAAAAGAGACCCTGTAATCTCATAATGTGGGGAAGAGGGTATGCTTGTGTGCTTTCTCCAACAGGCCCCTGGTGGCTGCCAGCAAAGAATGTGAAGCTATACCATGAGCTGGAAAGATCATCTGTTCAACCCAATACCACAGATGGTGAAGATGACGAAGGAGGAGCAAAGGAACTCCCGGATACAACCATGCCATAACATTGTCCAAACTCAGAGAGTAACTTGGGGAAATCTTAAACAATTAAACCTAAATGATCCATTAGTACACTTATTACTTTCATTATTTCAGCTGTTATTATAGCAGCCACTGCCACCACTGTGGCAGTCACCTTAACAGAATCTGTCCAAACTGCTCATGTTGTTAATCAAATTATGACCAATGTCACCAACAAACTTTTAACATGAACTCGTGTTGATAATAATACTCTTACCAAACCTATTCTTTGGATAGGTGAAAAACAACAAACTCTGCTTACCAAACAAAATTTGCATTGTGATTGAGCGCATGTAAAAATTTGTGTTACTCCTTTACCTTGGAACAGTTTCCAGCTTTCCTGGGAGCAAGTAAAAACCCACTTACAAGGGGCCTTCTCCTCCCATCTGCAGGGAGAGGTGCTTGCTCTCCCGCGATATCTAGAACATCAACTATCTCAAATACAACTTCTTACTCACCAAAATATCTTTCAGACACTTAATGATAATTTACAGTGGTTAAATCCCTCAAATTGGCTTAAACATACAAATCTAGATAATATCTATCATTGGAATAATCATGCTTCTTGTTTTATTATCAGTTCTTAGGTTAATTTGCCAGGTTCTTTCTCAAGCTCATTACACTGAAAAGAAAATCATCGCTTTGGCCACAGCTTCATCCCTGCCCCCTGCCTCCTAATCTCCAGAAGAGAGAAGCTTCAGGGCTCTATGGCTTAAACATCTTTAATTCTTATCCCCTTACTACCTCCCCATTTTCCCAACCTTTCTCTAATCCATGTTAACTATAAACCTCATATTTGTGCCGTGTTACTCTGCTTAGCAGTTGCCTTACGTTTAGCAAATGTAATTTCAGATCCTGCATATGTGTACAACAAAAGGAGCTTTATTTTTTATGCTGAGTGTGGAAGTCATGGGAAAAATCATATAATTTCTATTCTGCTTTGCCTGACTCCCAAAAGAAAAAGACTGGTTAGCCAAAGAATGGTAAGATTCCTCAGGGAAGGAACAACCTAACACAGACATTGTCTCTTAGGGACCAGCAAGTATTATTGAGGAGGCTTGTGGTGGCACGCTTGCCCTATCCCTTCCAAGGAAGGTATTTTTTCCCTTTACAATTTTATTCCCACCCTCAGCTAAACCAAAAGTCCTGCGGATCTGCTACAACCTTGTCTCAGCACCACCCTTGCCTCTCTCTATATCTTTTAAGGAATGGGGAAATGTGGGATTCTTCTGATCTTTACTTCTAAGAAACCATTTAGAGGCCAGCTCCTCTGCTCATGCAGGGAAGTCAATGCTATCAGTTCCTGCTGAAAACAGTTGGGACATTCTTACTTTACACTGTTACTTAG